>JTDE01021936.1:0-12422 GCA_014338405.1 Paragonimus skrjabini miyazakii | reverse complement strand
CCCCCTAATAGGAAGCACAAATAAGGAATGTAAGTGATCGACCCCCGATATTTACCTCCATATTCAATTAGACTTGCGGGGTCAGTTCAGCATTCAGAGAAGAAAAAACCAGATTCGAACATGGTCAGACTATCAAATCGCGGCCGCATCCCGCAAAGTGAGTGTGTGTGTGCACGAACCGCAGCGCATGTACCTGACCATTAATCCTCCACTCACGATTGCGGTAAGTTAACATCGGTTCGTTTGTCAAGTTGATTCGAGTTCGCATAACACCGCCTAAGTGCGGCGTCTCATCGCCAGATCCATTCGTATTCTCTAGGGTCTCTGTCCGGGGCGGTACACTTACAGGATGTCTGGATAGAAGCCCCATGTTGTCTATGTGTTGGGGACAGCAAATATTAAGCATATAATCCCGTCCTCATTTGATATCATTCACTACACTGTAGTGACTATGCAATTCCTTCGGTCAAACCACATAACAGCTCAATTTCCCGGGTTTTGAATGTTTCGTCCACAGACAGTGGTGTCGTATCCGTGCTCTTCGTCCTGCCTCACAAGAGTCATTACAAGCTCTTTCCGAGTTCACTGTGCATCCAATGATCCTTTGTAACACATCCAGCAATTCAAAACACTCATATCAAACAAGCCTTCTGAAATTACCATTTTTCGTTTTGGGGAGGCGCATTTTGCCCCGCACACCCTTAGCACGCTAATAGTATCAACATCATTCGTTTCTGTTGTAAAGCGAAACAATCCCAAGCTTCTGCCCGGAGGTTTCTAGGTTCAAGCTCCCTTTCAAACCAAACAGAAATATCGCTGTTTTTTAATCCACTTGATTTGGTGACGGAACACAAACTGAATATCCTACAGGTGCCAACAGAACATGCTACCGTATTACTTCATTGATCTTTCTTTTAACACCTGGTATTTCCGTGTGTTTACCCACTCTTCGTAAGGCAATCCTTGAAATTACACGAGATTTTCGTAAACCGATCTGCCCCGCTTTTGTTTCGGTGTGTTGTTTACGGTGGATTCGTCGAACTGACCTTACCTCCCGACTTGTGTGGATGGTTAAAATGTGTAATGCTGTAATCCATCCGAAGCATTAATTCGACTCTCCTACTTCCGTCTAAGTTACCATGTGAATTGATAATATGAATGCTAATCAGAGGAAGTTCATTATTCTGCATATTGTATTGTTGTTGCGGACACGTTGCATCGACGTTCCGTCTTCACAACCCAGGTCTCACAGGCGCACTTTGGTCAATCACCGCCAGATTGCCAATGTGGCGTAGAATATAGACAGTGAAAGACAAGACTACGGTTGCGCATCCCATGCTCAAACCACGTGACTTTCATATAACCTGGAGGATCACGTACGCCAACACAAGTTACCACAAGATTACGTAGCTGACGTTGGGAGTGAACCATTTGTGTTTATCACCTCAAGATTACGCACAACTTCCCCAGTCATTCTCGCTAAGATGGACAACGCACACTGTATAGCCACGCTAACTGAAAATAGTGACGATCTTAGAGGTTAATTAGACGTAGCACGCTCTAATCTTTGGACAGACCGGGCCATCTGAGTCAACTCTGAAAGTAATGTCATCTTCAATCATTCAGGAAATGTCAGTAACCGTTAAGGCTTAGGGAGCTACGGGGATAGGTTATTCGGGTTCAAATAAACAAGGGCAATAATATTGACCACTTAATCACTTTAACGTTCAGCCCAGATGATAACTTTTGGCGTCATTCGTCAGAGTAATAAACAAGCGGGAGTCCAGATGTTGTAAGGTCATTTTTGGGCTTCGGATACGTAAAACCTAGTCTTTAAATGGTTGCGTGTATATCTATTCATTTGAGTTGTGCACACCCTTCAGATATTTGGTTTCATTTTAATATTATTAGGTTGATCATATGTTGCTCTGTTTAGTTAACCTATGGTGAAGAGATGGCTATAATGAGAACTGACCAAAATAATTGCTAGGTTCGCGACATACTGTTGATGAAGCATTTAGCATTGACTGATCGGCTGCTGAGGCTGACGTTTGCATGTGTATGATTATTTGCTTGATAAGTGGCCATGCGGTCAGCTCTCAATGAGCCCTAAAGTGTATGTTAACTGTTGAAACAAGCGATTAACAATTATCATCAGTTGTTTATTGGAACAAGGAAAGAATGAGGTTGGTTATCTTTCAGCTTACGCAAAAGTATCCAGAGGCATTATGATCGTGTAGGAATACCCACTCTAAAAACTAACTGTCTTTGTACTAAATCGGGATCAGATGTTATACAACTGATTAATACCCACTTTAATTTTCGCGTGTGGACACTGACCGTCTGATAGTCAGATCAATATCACCGTTCGTGGTTGGTGTTGATTATACAACCATGTATCCGTATAACTAACGCCGTAGTTAATAGATAAATGCAAGAATGAAAAATGAGACTTAGTTCATAAACCCTTTCGCTTAACATTCAGCGCTTCACCATAAAGTACAGGCACTTTACAGACCCAATCTTATGACGGGGTTTAATTCCTTCGGTTGATTTGAACTGCAGATGACAGCTTTGAGGAATGCTCTCTGGATACTTACCAACCAATCGGTTGTTGATTGCTCACCTCTGTTGATCATGTTTGGTATAGGGTTCCACCAACTATTAGATGCTCGTAAAACTAGTTTTATTTTGCATGTGGTCACAATTGTAAATTGAAATCACGATTGATTTTTCTTCAAATTCTCCTAGCTCCATTGGCGCAAAATTAGTCAAAATGTTTAGTTTCAAAAAACAACCTTCGGGGAACAATTATCAAGTTTCTGTTTGACGTCGTTGTTCAAAGCAATGCCACTCGAAGCTTGTGTGCGTACTAACGACACAGTCTAACTTCTATTCATTTCTTCTTAAATGAACAAACGGAGATTGACTATCGTGCTCCCGTTGATATTTAGTTCGGCATGAAAGCTCACTTAGGATGTATCAAAATGGCATTTGGACTCGTACACAAGTGCATTAAAGCGATAGCTAGACAGCATGCAGTAAGGTCAGGTATCACATGCGGGAAAAATTCTGACAAGGATCTTGGCATGAGAAACTTTGGGTCTGCGTATGCAGATTGTACCCCCCTCCTAAGTCCACGTTCAATTATCAACACGACCTCTGTGAGTAAACGCACGATTAACCCACCATAAACCAAATGCCAGACACGGACCATTGCTTCGAACACTGTGACCAACCGCGAACCGCCGAGAAATTGTTATTTACTCAGCGTTCTCGTCACAACTCGGATATGCACGCGCGACCTAGTTTCAACCCATCAGAAGTGAAGTAAACCAGAACAACAAATGGACTTTCAACTAGAACGCATCCATTTTTGATAACTTAGGTTTGGGGTTCACGTGATTTTCTCGTGCATACAAAGGATGTCTGAAACAGTGCTGGCTTGGGGATGCCTAAGTGGTTCAACTAGGCAGTCATCGCAGTGTACGTTGCCATCTATTATTACTCCGTTAATCACGGTCCACAACTGGTTGTGGCACTTGAAGTAATCCTCAGCTAACCTTTGGTCACGTGCCATATAAGGTATGCCATGCGCAAACTCAGAATTGGACAATACGTGTTACGTCAATCTCTACATGAGGTGATCATGTTGATATCACACACTTTGATAACCGGATGTGCAGCGTCACTTGATCACTGGTGAAACTGCTAGTGAGAGGTGTGTCAATCAATGGTCATAATGTGACGGATGACCAAATCGGAGACGCGATTATTCCATCACACAGTGGAGCATCTCGACGCGGTCGTGACATACGGCCAAAGCCCGTAGCGGGTGGGTTACGAACACGGACGACCGGCTCAACGAAATCCGACCAACGGGCGAGAAATGGCAAGTAAAAAATTCTATGACAGAAAGTGTCAGTCACGTGCACATAACCAGACAGATGTGCACACGACGTGCGAGCGGAAGTCGCCGCTGTGTTGTGGACTGCGATCCTGGTTCATGAACGCGAGCGATGTGGTTACGCGTTATTTTTAAAGGCCAAAGAATGTCGTCCAAGCATAGAGAAATGGATGACTAACAGCCTCAGCAAGGTGAGATAAATAACGAGTATTAATCTTGACTTCTGTTGCAACAAACACATACGAGCTCCGCGCTACACTTAAATTCATTATAGCTACGACAGCTGAAAAAACTGGAGCTAAACAACAATCCACGGTTGTGGTGTATTGTGCCGTATCCGTATCAGTTCCCTTCCAGCCAGGACAGCGAAAGTAAGACCTGGAAGTTAGCTCAAGTGATCAGTGAACCCGGTGAGGAACCGATTACAACCATCGCTCATGCTGTGCAGCAATTAATAGGCGTTCCTCTTGGTAAATCGCGTAGAAGTGTGTGATAAAACTTGGGTAGTTTTAATGGTAGTCTTCGTGGTCATGAGTCATGCCAGACAACGGATAAATTAATGTGTTGACGACACCGACACTAACGTTGCTGACAGTTTGAACCACTGACCATGTCGGGCGTTACACGTAACGCTCTGTATCGCGTCTTGATCGAATAACTGTTTCATAGTTCACATTGGCCTTTGACATGTGGGTCAAGGAGATATCAATGTCGAGACACGTAACATAATGTATGCGATATGTTAGAGAGGTAACTGACTTGGTCACATCCACGACAGGTTCAAAAAGGTAATTAGAGGGCATGCACGGACGAAAGCATTGGAGCTGTGGTGTTGTGTGTAACATAATGATTCGGTTGACCAAACAGAGACCTCTCAATTTCAGATGAGGCCATTCGAACCCCCACAAGGTCACTAATTATAAAACCACCTAACAACCCATCCGAGCGATTTCGAAGACTGGAACTGAAGTACACCAAGGGTTGTAAGCGATAAGCGGAATGGTACAAACAATAATGTGCGGGAATGGGGCATCCAGAACTACAGGAAATGGAAAATTGCTTTGTACTTTAGCTGTAGAAAGACGCAATTATCGCAATGAGAGAGGAGGTGTCGCATTAGAACGGAAGTGCATGTCGAGTGCAATGCTTAACACAGTATTTGAAAATAAGTACAAACACTTCGCTGAATAAGCGGCAGATAATCCAACGCTCAGTATCGACTGAGGTTAATGCTTCTCTGATTAGTAAACGACAGTCCGTTTGCCCTAATGATGAGAATAGTTATAATCTGGAAGGGTGATCTATTGTCATGAGCCAGTGCACTAATAATGGACGCTTACTGGTCGAGTGGAGTGAATTTCTACCCTGTTGTGACTGCACTGTTCGCATTACGTGGATACCGATACACTGATACGGATGTGAACGATAGAGCACTCTTACTGCCCCTCGCTTCTTCAGCTTGGCAATGGCCCATCTTTCTAACAGGACAACACCTCAGGTCACACGTCATACATCACGATGATACGCTTACGTTGAGAAGTGCCTGGGTGCGTCTACCTGAATCCTGAAACCTACATCCCTCTTAATCACAGTTCACACGTTCCTCGTATGGGGTGAGCTGTGCAATCACTGAACAAAACTGATCAAATGGGGCTCTGACCACTCGACAATTAGACCGCGTCCGGAACACCGATGGTTAGACCCGGCGACAGCACTGAGGACAAAATGAGGACGCCTAGTATAAGTCCCGAAACTGCGGCCTGGGTATCAAAATCCGGAGTCCAAACCAAAGGGCTTATCCAACGGGCTCGTCTGCTAATCAAGCCGAATGAGGCGATAGACACAACATATCGCTGTAACAACAGCCAGATTAGCTGGCACGGGGGTGGACGCGCACTCCCAGCCAAATCGCTCGCCCCCATCGATCCAGTGTACTAATGTCCACGGCCCACGATACACGACATCTGGCTGTTCACACACCCCCATGTAACAGTATCAGCGATCGAAACGCAATGTTGGACTGGGGGACAGCACGCGACGGTGCGCGCAAATGGAAAAATTAAAAATACAATATTCCCCTAACCACTCGTGCTAACACAACAATTTTCTCATCAAACGCCGAATAGTACAAATCTGTATTTATGCACGAGACAGATTTACAAACCACTAAAAGACCGATCAGAAACCAACACTTCTGCCATTGAAACCAAGGCACGGAAAGTTGTGTTTCTAGGTTTACCACGCCAGTTGTGATCTCTGACGTGACGTTTTATAGTCATGCTGTAAAAATAATAGTCGTCGCTTAGCATCCCCCAATTTGGTGGCCTAATTACTGAGCCATGTCGTTCCACTTCCTGTCAACATATATTGTTTGACCATTCTATCTGTGATAGAGGCAACTTGTTGCGTTATGGAGATCGACGTGGACAGCCCGTTCAAAAATATTTCGTTCAGATTGAGGTGCTTTGTCCGTTGGAAACCTGCGTCGTCCTGGTAAACGACATATCCAGGATGCGTAGGTCGTTTAGTTTGGGTCGACAAAGAGAACATTCGCATCATACGGGTTTCGATTGTATGACTATGACCTAGAATAATGCGCTATTATTATTGTGCTGATAGAATTGGGTGGGGTGGAGTAAGGAGCGTACCTCACTCCTTACAGGTGTTGTATGTGTTCGCAAACTGACTTTTCTAGGACTGTACAGACTGTAATTGTAGATGTTTCTGATGTCTTAAACTTTGCAAACATCGCTAGCACAACAATTGCTTGTTGAGTTACGTAGTCGATCACCGTTGTACATATCACGGAATACTGTTTCTCGTGACAAAAGTTTTCATCAGCCTTCAAACGGAGGTGATCTTGTACTCCTATGCTTTACAATCAGTGGTCTCTTCCACGCTTTCACCCCATGCAACACAAGTAAAAACCTTTCTAGTGTCCATTTCACTTGTCAGGTTACCGACAAGTTGTCCACTTTAACGTAGTCCAGCAATATGACCAGCGTCCGACTTTGTACTTCAGCATGATTATGTTGCACATGACTACAAGCTGAACTGGACAAACTGTGACCCAACATAACTACGGTCAGGTACGGTGGGTTACATCTGTTTCCGGATTGACCAGCCTCCGTACACAGATCTGTCACTGTCATCTGTTTCACTAATTACTGACCATACCATTTGACACACAGTACCAATGTGGTCTACCGAGATCGCTCTAATTTAAGTGTAGTGATACCACATATAACCTAGTGTTTAAGCAGATCTGCGTATGGTTAGGTCACACAAACAATATGAGTCCACTTCTATTAACATTTCTCATTTGATTTGTCTCAGAAATAACGTGTTAAATCTGCTGCACATTCTATATGTCTTGAAACCAAACTGAGGTATGTGTGCGTCAACGTGGCAGGTAACCTAAATATTACTTGGTGTGTAGTCGAATATAATTTTTGGATCGTTATACCTTTTAGATTCATCAAGTTAGTCTTATGTGACGGTCCGTTTTACTTTATTGCTGGCAGCGTGCTTTACTTTGAAGTTCACATTAATGTCATTTGCTTGTGATACGCATAGAATCATAAATTTAACCGGATCCTTCCTTTCTGTCCATCCCTCGAGTTAGGGGTGATCCGGCCCAAAAAGTGGAGTTTGTTTCGACCATGCTGAACAGGTGGCGTCGTATTGCATCCGACAAGCCTTGGAACGAGGTGCAACGCCTTGTAGCTGATGAAATGACCAGGCTTGAATCTGGACAGTTGGCGATTTCAGTGCGTTCATCACGTGCCCCAAAACACCGTACCACATTAGGTATTTCCGAAAGTTCGTCCGCAGTTCGCGACTCGATTCATCGGCAGGAGGCTAACTGAGTGCGAGGCGAGCGGACAACATTATTCACCTGATGTCCAAATACGTTCAATCTCACCATTAATTATCACTTTTATCCAACCGGAGATTAACATGCGTGTCAAATCAGGTGAAGTTTGGTAATTGGTCATTCAGTCGTCATTCGAAGCTCCAGTACCTTGCTTTATGCGCGAGTGATATTCCGTTTAAGAACAAAACTGAGTTCAAAATGATAGAAAAAAAGTAAGACTAACGTACGACAAAATACACACATATCGGTCAACAGAACAATCGAATAAATGTGTGGTTTTTGATACGTCGAGTTTTTCGTACGTCACCAGGGGGGGGGGGCGGTTAACCGCGGGGACAATTTGTTTCAAAACCCCAGTAAACAGTGAGTTTCGCACTAAAAGTTACCCGAATAATTATCATTGCTGATTGCCGGAGTTCTACTAATTGAAAATAATACAAAATTGCAGTTTTTGATATTTATGTTTTGGTTCCACGGTTAAATCTGAGTTCAGCTACATAATCCACGGTTTTCTAGTAACTTTCCTAGCCTCGTCTGATTGTCCAAAAATGTTTTCTTGAAGGTCTAAGATTTTTGTTTGAGCATCAAGATCCACGGGTAAATGTGAGCGAGTGATGACGATCTAGGAATTTGTTTCGGGAGAGTAACTTGAAGTAAAGTGCATGAGGTCGCAAGCGATATGAATTTCAGTCTGTTGTGTTACACAAAAATACTGTTACCCAATTGTCGGCGATATAACGCCTATCACTCCTTCCATCATAAAGACGGTGTTTATACTTAAATTACCACGAGACGATTTACTTGTATGAAAAGATCGGAGCTTTTACAGTGGATGTGGGTCTGTGCTTAGATTATACACAGGACACACCATCAGGTTTATCTTCTGAGATGCTTTATTGCAAAGCATTTCAACACGTTATATCTGTGGGTTTTCCGTTAAGACTTTTGTGAAAACGTTTAACGTTTAACTGCATCGTAGAAACCACTGGATGTTCCTTCGATGGAGTAGAAAAATGGGTTTCCTAGGTGGAGTTACTGGCTTACGTGGTCGCTTGAAAACATGGACTCAGCTGCTCGACTATATAAGATCAGAAATAGATCAAGTGAATCATGAACAACTATGCGTTAAATAATTTCTAATAGTGAAGTGTAATCATCATCGTCACAGACAGCATTAAATTGGTGGTTTTCATCGATGCTCAAATGTCATTGTAGGGGTTCGAATGACCCATTCGAAATTGACAGTCCGCTGTTCGGTCAACTGAAACATCATAATGAATCCGTCACCACACCTCCAATGCGTTCGTCCCTACACACTTTTCAATTATCTTGTTGAGCTTGTCATGTGTGTAGTCAGGTCAATTACCTTGCTAACATCGTATCAAATATGTGACGTGTTCCGACACGGAACTCCCTTGACCCACATTTCGAAGGTTAAGGTGAACTATAAAAAATCATGTTTATTCAATTAGGGCCCTGCACAACACCTGACAGGCACAGCACTGACTGGGACTGCTCAGCCTAACACCTGACAGGAACCGCTGGATGAAGCGCCTGAGAAGGAATGCCCGACATGATTAGCGGTTCCAGTTGTGTCAGCAACGTTACTCTCACTCACACATTACTTGTATCATGATTTGGTATTACCCATGGCCACGGACACTGCCACTGCAACTACTCAGGTTATGTCACACACCTATATGCGACGCATCAAGGGGAGTGACTATTCACTGCTGTACAGTATGTTGAACAACACATCTTGCTTTGACACCGTCACGCAAACTGAATAAAACGCAGTCCTACGGTAAACATCTTTAACTTCAAGATTTGTACACCTTTATCCAGCGAACAAATTTTAAGTCAAGGTCCACTGTCGCATCAAACCTTTCCGTTCGTCACATCCCGCAAACCCCCACTGTCACAGTTGACGATTCATAACTGTCAGAGTCATTTCTGCTGCACTGTCTGGATTGTGATAAATCCAAACACTATTATTTAGTTTGGTACTCATATATATATTTGGTACACTGCCATTTACGTGTTATATATTTGCATTTTATTTACGTTATTAACCTTCTGATTACATGTAACTTCTGTGTCAATACCATACAACCATGGGGAAGAAGAAACAAATCTTTTGCTGAAAGAAAGAATAAAAGAAGAAGGGGAGGGGATAGGACTTACATTTACATCTACGTCTACATCCAAACATTCAAAACCAAGGTGCCTAGACCTTGCAAACATCGTACTGTACTGTTTATCCCTTGCTTTTAGATGTACAACGTACCCTGGAAACCTTCAAATATGTTTAATATTGAAGGTGCAGTGAGGAAAAATGGTGACTATAAAAAGGTTTCCGGGAAACAACAGATAGCGAAAATTCAAACTCGGTGAACAATCGCAGACCGAAAATGAGTAAACTTGGTTAGGTAAAAAATAAGACTATATGCTCTTAGTGCATCTGATGGATTCTGGTAGAAAGATTGCTTTGCGTGTGCATATGTGCAAACATTTATCATTTTGAGTTGTACCAGTGAATGCTGTAGCTGAGATTGCCGTTGATTCCTACACTATAAGCCAAGGAAATGGGAGGTTAACCAAGCAATAAACTGAAGTGTGTGATATAAAGTAACACACATACAATACAACAGAACTTCATAAAGGTTAGTCAACAGTTCTAATGTACATAATGTCAACTCTAAAACTGACACTCCCCGATTTGTTGAGTCCATGTTTGTACATCTTAGTTGAGGACAGGCTGAACCCGATGTGAACCGACTATCTTCTATCTGTCAGCAACCGCAGTGAACAGTGTGCAGTTTGACAGAGGCTCCACCGACATGCGGATTACATGACCATGTATTGAACCCGCTGAACTAACAGCATGTAATGAACTACCTAGGGTCCAAGGCTGGACTTGACGAAGGAGAAACAGAAAACCTGAGAAGCTGTGAATATAGATGGTTTATTTCGAAGTGCAACTAGGTTTATAGATAGCAGTACGTAAACCAATTCTTTAGACAATGCGAAGCATGTGTAGCACCAGTCACACTACGTTTTTTAAAATCAACTTCCAGTTACACAGGACGAAAACGAATGTTGCCGATCAAGCGTCTAAAGTAATATGTGTAGGCAGAAAAAGACAAACAAGAGTCAGCATGATTCTTTAATGGTCGCCTGTGATATACGTTATTTATTACACGCTTTCATCAGATTAGCATAAAGGAGGGTTATAACCAAGAGAGACAGGTATTGATAAACGCAAGTGAGGGCAGCATCGACCTCACCATCCACTGTTTAGTCAACAAATCATGTGTGAGGAGAAAAACTAAGGAAAGATTGAGTTAGGCTATCAATCCCGTCAAACACGTGAATTTCAAACCGTTTGTAGAAGGGAAAGAATATACGGCGACATGTTTAGCCACATTTTTTCAATGGATACATTTACATGATAACATTTTAGGTTCAACAAAACCTTAGAAATGCCTGAGTACTAAGTAGTGCCCAGAGAATTTCTGTATGAATCAGAAAATCAAACCTTCCGTCATTGCGTTCATAAAAACAGCGCATTATCGTAGATATTGTGGTGAACTGTCAGGCGGGAAGTGCGAGCATTCCAACTCTCGGTGGAATACCTCAACACAGGGAGGAGGTGCGTTCAAAAAACCCACAGCGAGCGGATGGAGGACGGCGTGGGTGACCGGATGAGTCATCGCTCGACCGGATCGGACCAACGGGCGAGACGCGGCAGCCAAAATGGGATGGATGACCAAATTGAAGGCGTGATTATTCCAACACTCAGGAATATTTCGACACGGCTGTAGAGTATGTTCAAAGCCCACAGTAGATAGACGGAGGACAGCACGAGCGATCGGACAAGCTATCGCTCAACGAAATCGGATAAACGGACGAGGAATAGCATGCAGAAAAACCCCGGGTAGAAGGCGCCAATCACACACCTAAATCGGGTTGAGGTGCACACGACGTGTGAGCGGAAACCGGGGGGTGTTGACTGGAATTGTGATTCAAAATCGCGAGCGCTCGTGTGGCATGGTAACTAGCGTGATGGGCAATAATGATTGTGCTTTATTGGACGCTTTTTCGCTACAATATAGGACCAGAGGCTAATTCGGCCGACATCTACACGCACCAGCGCAATTGACCATCTATCGATTCTGAGGAGACATATCCTAACAAACACCAAACAAAGCAACGAACACATCTCTGGTTGCCCATCACATAGTAAAAAAAAGTATCGAAAGGTAATGAGGGAAAGGTGACTCATGTTGGGAAAAACGGATCATTATAGTGTACCAAAAAACCGTTCAAAGAAAGCAAGACCAATTCGCACGTTCCCACGCCACGTCACACACAAAAACGCACACGTTTATGAACCAGGATTCCAGTGTGCAACACAGCAGAGGCTTCCACTATCACGTCCTGTGCACATCTGCCTGGTTTCGTGCACGTGGTTGACACTTTCTGTCATGAATTTTTTTACTCACCATTTCTCGCCCGTTGGTCGGATTTCGTTGAGTCCGGTTGTCTGTGTTCATAACCTGTATATTGCGACCGCGTCGAGATATTCCACTGAGTGGTGGGATAGTCACGCCTCCGATTTGGCCATTCATCACAATA
>JTDE01021935.1:18737-35836 GCA_014338405.1 Paragonimus skrjabini miyazakii | reverse complement strand
TGGGATAAAAAGAAGGGTTCAAACGGTGGGGACGAATTTTCTCAGTTCGGGGATAAACAAATTTACAGATAGTTTGCCCAGGTTCTCTTCGTCTTTCTGTATCTACTCTCTCACCTGTTGTTGTCAAGCAGGTTACGTTGGGAGGACCACAAGGCGGCTATCGGAAAGGATACGTGAACATCTACCGAAATGGCTTCGCAACGGATCGATAAAGCCTATTTCCAGTGCGATTGGCTCCCATTTACTTGACACTGGCCATCAAATAAACCCGGATGAAGCGTTCCGAGTAATCTACAAGGTTCGTCAATCCTGTTCCAGAGCTGTCAGAGTCCGATTGTTATCAACGGCCGAGGCTATCGCTATCAGACTCCACAACCCCTGCCTATGTGCCCAAAAACAATTCGTACAAACCCTCCACCTCCCCTGGCCAATCATTCCACATCCACTTGAAACCCGCGCAAGGGTGAACTACTGGATACTGATGAACGCATGTCTCATGACAGGCCCGTGTAACACTCCACCACATTCACCAACATTCCCACCCTCCCCCAGTAGACTGTGATCCGTGGCACTTCTGTGATTTTTTTGATGACCTATTTGACACGTTATAATTTTCATATATAATTCGCCTTTACCCTATGTAGTTGTAATAGCCTGATGAGAATTACCGAAAACAGCTGTTTGCAAAATTGACTTCTTATGAATTCTACGGGAATCTGGAGAGAATTTCTAACAAGGTGGGTAAAAGTGAAGTACATAAAATGATCGGATACTGGTGATACCAAGCTTTATACCGAGTCTATGAACTAGGTCTATAGTTGCAATCCAACAGTAATGGGCAAATTGCCCATCTTGCGGCACACGATGGAAAATGTCGCTCAGTGTTTTAATCAAAGTATATGCACAGAGTATTATGAATGAGGAGATCTTACAAGACCCTTCTGCTTTCGAATTTTGAACAGCAATCAGCCTGGTTCCTAACTTCTCTTACGTAAACGACAATGCCGGCCACGGAAGGTGATGCTTTGATTGTTTCAAATGGAGCATAAATTTGGAAACAAGTTATCAGTTAAGCCTTTTGTTATCTCATATCCTTGATCTCTGTCTTATGTTCCTGTCAAATAGTATATCATTAGTCTTTCTTGTAATCACTAAGAGTTCGGTGTAATCTCATCCCGGCATTCATTATAACTTAACTCTTCACTGAAAGAGCTCGTTCACGTCTGTGTGTAAGAGAAACTACTAGTTCAATCGGTTCCCGACAAATCAAATATGAATTTCAATGCCCTCTTCCTTAGAAAAAGCATTTTAAAAGTAGTAGTGTTTTTAAGTATAATGGCGACTTGTGTTTGTAGTGTTAGGAGGTGTGGACTTAACGTAATAAACATGAAATGCCTTCAAACAGTTTGCCGCGCCACATGCGGGTGCGCGTTTGATTTCGGCCACTCCAAACCGACTGATTCAATTAAACAGATGGAACGACGATTAGACCGGCTTATTCACATTGTTGACACACTTAATGGACAAGGAAAACACTTGACACACCCACAGAATTAAGCTTTAGGGTGAACACAGGAAACTAGGACGATAGTGTCAACAAACTGATCGCATTCGACCATTTACTCAAACGCGATTAGGACTGAACGTTCAGACGTGATGCATTGGCCATGCTCATCACGAAAGAGATGCAGAAATGGTCACCATACTCGCTTCTAAAGTGTAATGGTGGGGGTTCTCAGTCAACCTGGATAGATGAAAGTAGAGCAGGTAAAATCTGCGATCCAGTGCTAGCGGTGTACAGCCAGTTTCATTCAGAGTGCAGTCGGATGAGAAAATACAATGAAGTAAACACCAATTCATTTTTTCACTTCCAGTGAGCTTTGTTCAAGCTGAAAAATGAGTTGGAACACATGTGTGCCATGAACTACTCTTCACATCGTACTATGTATGGTACGTGCTTCATAAGTAAAGAATGGTATGTATGTGTTTCATAAGTAAAGTTCGTACGTAACAAATGAGTTATTTGTGGATTAATTCTGTTCAAGAATGTGCACCCGTTGAACCTTAAACACACTTTATCGTGTGAACGGTAGAATTTGAGGTCCTATACTAGTCTGGTATTGTATACTACCCAATGCATACGCCTCAATCAGTAAACCGTTGGAGGAGTGCACACTAGGCCGCAAGTTGTGTACATTAAACGGGCAGGAATAGAAATATAGACTATCAGGAATGCAGTGACGGAATCATAATACAGTAGTAAGATAGGTGGGACAAGATTCAGGTAAGTGAATATTTCCCATGTGAAACTTCGATTTGAATAATTCGAATCTGATTTTGGGGATCTGCGCGGAAGTGTTCGGATTAATCAATCGATGTATTCAAGGTCAGGAGTAGAATCACAAATCAGTAGCTGTCACCGAATTTGCCGATATCAATACTTGAAATCCTACCGAACACGAGGACAAAATAACACAACCAGCAGAATTGCTCAGAGCAGTTCAGCCATGAGGGTTAGTTCCGGTGAAGCCAGTATACAATAAATCGCAAACACATGGTTGACGCACTTAAAAAACAAGGGCGTTACGGTAACAAAATTCGTTTCAGTTCGATTAACAACGGCCTGATTACAAACTGTACTCCACAACATTGTAGATACAAACGCCCATGTTATTTTGTGTTGAACTATCGAATGCGAATTGTGGTAAGCTGAATTCATCTTTCATGGTTTACCACTTATTCACATATCAACAGTAAATTACGGCCGAATAACACTGGGTGGCTTCAGTATATCTTCATCATCGACTTTATACTGGGACTAGAGGCGAAACGACAAAGCAGAGAATTTCTTTCGTGACGCCGTCTTACTTGGACTACAGAAGAAACCCGCCAATTTAATAAAAATGAACCCTTCTGTTTACCTTGTAGAACGTGATGAGTGAGAGCAAAATCTAATAGTCTACTTCAGCCAATTATCTCAGCACAGCACAAACTGGCCCGTCGGCTAGCTGATTTTTTTGAACTGACAAAAAATACATTATGTGCACCCTGAAGGAATGTTGTGAACTCTGTGGTCTTTTTAGATTTTGAAGAAAAAATTATGTGGCGTTCCTATTTACTCACATCCCGTCGTATGAGACAGTAGATGGTAACTGCAACGATACTCTATCTCAACTCCATGCGTGCATAGAGATTAGATAGACATTTAATTTCCTACGGGCGGACAGTTTTACGACAGGTAGTTCGCTTACAGCGTACTTTTTAATGATTAAAGTTGAATCTACATTAAATGAAAGCTTGTTGAGACACTACGTCGACGACATCCTGCCCATTTTTGAAACCTTAAATGATTCAATTATGTTATTTTTGAGGTTGAATCAAACCCCTCCCAAACTATAGCTTAGAAAATAGAACCAAATGAATAACCGTCTTCCGTTCCTGGATATCCTGGTCACTTAGTAAGGTAGGAAGATTTAGTTATGGAACTACATGGACAGGACTGTACCTATTTCGACTTCACTGATAGTTAAAGGTTCAGAGGAGGAAGCGCACGTTAAAACTACAATCTGGAGGAAATCATAACCAACCATTATGCGTGCCTCGGTCTTACTTCCAACTGTTGCGACAACCAACAGGCAGTGTCTCGAATGGCTACCGCACGAACACCAGAGTCGAGGGTCGATGTTTACGTATATTTAAGTGGATCGGTGGTGCACTGACAGACGAACGACCGCTTCGCCAGACATGTTGGTACCTGGAGAGCAGTTTTCCACATACACTCTAATCCAAGCATACGTCACCTTAAGCGGGTGCACATCATCCGTACGACCTTGTTCATAGAAGTCTCTAGAGAAAGCTTAGATTGGTGCCGAATCACGGAAGAGTGACACCAGGACAAGCGAAGACTATATTGAAACATCCTTAACTAAAGGTATGAAGGAGTTTGCTTTAATCACAGTGTCCAAGTAATCCAGCGGGTCGTCCGATAAACAGTCCATTTTGAGCAATAAAGTACTTCATTAGTGTTAACACTAATTTAATCGAACAAACACAAGGAGCGCTGTTATGTTTTACGCACTGTGCAACCCAGTAAACCTGCCAGCGGTTAACGATAAAGTTCAGAAGTCGGTGCCTGCTACCGTGTTAACAAGACAAATTAGTAAATGATCCGCCCTGCATTTACTAGGCTCTGTACTCAGCCCAACGTCAATTATCGAAAAGAGTGAAATGGTAATCATGTGGTAAAGAATTGAGGGCACATCATTAGAAGCAAAATCTTTCAGATTGAAAACAGTGACACCGAACGCACTACTCTGCGGTAATGAACTGAACTCAAGTTAGATTGCCAGCCGCTTCATAGACCGATAACTGTTAGATTGAGCCCGAGCATCCAGTTTGTCATCAAAAGATCTCGACGTCGCAGTGATGTTACTCGTTCACGGTGCAAACCATTTGCAAGACACCATACACCAGATGGTCACAAAGTGAGTCAACAATGAACCAGTGTGCCCACGCTTCATCGGTCGAGATCAATGAAACTTAGTATCATCTACCGGAAACAACTGGCAGTACATATAAAACACTTTTGTTGTGGGCTAGAGGTCAATCTAGTGAACGAAACAACCTGGAAACAGCACAAGAGAAGCACTTCTCGGTAGGTCGGATTCCATACCAAACTCACACGAACACATGTCAAAATGAAGAGACCGGATCGAGAAGTAGTTGTTCAGCACAAGAATAAGCTAATCAAAATGGCTTCAGGAAGCTAAATCTGAGCGTCAGTCTGATACTATCATGCAACTGTTCAGAAAATCATAATGATTAGCTAAAAACCCTACGATTACCCCCTTATTTATAATAGTGAACCTATCCGACTTTTAGAGACGCTTGGTGGCCGCCTAGCATCTATCTGGAGGGGTTAACTGAAATGGATTTTGTACAGCTGTGTGAATTTTGTTCCTATATTACTGCATATTCAACGAAAGCCACGAAGTGACTTACAGATAGTACCTCATTCATGCTTGTAATTACGGTCACGGTTGCATAGAAAGTAAGTAACAGTGTCAATCGCCGATAACAATAAAAACACTGAAGTTCAAGTAGTGAAAGATGAATGTTCACCTGAATCACTTAGATCCGATGGTATACAGTTTAAACAGTTGATATAAATGAAATCCGATTGTGAACACTGAGTTTCGAAAAACACGAAAGGGTTAGGAAAATCAAACCTAGTGATGTCATGTTCTAAAATATTCAGTTCGGACTTTCGTAACGTTAACATGTAGAGCTTTCCATAACAATTCGATTGTATAGTCTGTAGGACACATACCAAAATAGCAAGTTACCAGCTAATAAACCAGCCGAAAAACTCAAGCAGAGTGAAGGAACAGACGCGTGCCATGGTTGATTATAATGATCAACGAATGTTTCATATAGGGAAAACAGCAGTGACCAGAGTAAGAACGAACTGAAATAACATAACGATAAAAAAGAGAAGAACGTCCTTCGTGGAGTACCAAGAGAAGACGTTGCACCAAGTCAACAAACAACAACAAACGAGTCCAGACCGAACATACAAAATATCAGTTGTTTCTCGATTACAACTCCACTTTGAGACCCAATTCAGCAAGATCGATTTCATCCTCCTCAATAGGCTAGAAGGGTAACAAAAAAAACGAATGAAACGTAAAAAACGACAAGCTAAGCAAATTCGAACCTAAACTAACTCGACTGAAGCTTGGTCAGTAAAAAAGAACGTTTTCAAAAAATGTTTCTAACTACGATGACTTTGTTACCACCGATGGTCTGGGGGAGAATGAACCATTACTGAGTTAAACATTCAGGTTTGTCGACAATGTCTTATAACAGACAGACACGTGATAGATGGAGCTTAACGAAGAGGAACAAAACGTATTTTGAACCCTAATTTAGTTTATTATTCAGATGGACCAATGGAACTGGGTTTATTATCTAAACACTATCAACATGTCAGACAATATTTTATCTTGACCTACAGGATACGACATCAACCGTTTTATCACCTGGGGCAAATTCTCATGCTTAATAATTGTTTCTAAAGTCACTTGTCGAGACAGAAAGGCCGGCAAAAATGTAAGTTTTCTGGCTGAATCTACAGTGACAGTGCCATCAGTTAATGATATCAGAAAACTACGTGATGCATGCAAGAATAAGGATGGTCTGAATTTCCAAACACAGTAACCGTCTGGACGTAACCATCTGGAAGTAGCGTACAACCTCAACTGTCACTATTCACATGAGTAGCATACTCAGTTGTATTTATCTTTCCAGATCGTTTTATTATATTTCGCATTCGGTTGATTCTGAGTAGTTATGAAACGAACACCTTTATTTGTACTTTTCCTCGTTCAATTAAGGCTCGTTTAATAAAGTACAACAAAGACAGGCATATAAGCACCGTGAGCCTTATCTGTTCTGTAGAATTCTGTTAACTGAAACCAGAAATCTTCGTGCGTGTAGTTTGAACCAAGTACATTATCCCATAGCACCAGAAGACCGCGTTGCGAGTGTCGACTGGTCCGCACATCTATGTGTGAGCGTTTCATGTCCAACAATCCCACACAAGACCTATGTGGTAAAACGATGGCTACTAGATACCTGCGTCACAACATACCTGTTTTGTATCTGAATCATTCTTTCACTTTGTCATACATGATACGGGATACATCTAAAACCTACAACATACAGAAACCTTAAACGCGTGTTCTAACCTCCTGTAGAAGCTATGCTGTTTAGACATATTTCGACGGATGACAACGAGGTCACACATATCCAAAGTTGTACACATCGACAGCAAAGAAGGATTAAGTCCAAGTGTATACCATTTCTTCCCGTTTGTCTCACAGATTTGCACCGTCAGCACAAAGAATAATACAACGATGGTTAGACATTCGTGCTTAATGCCTTGCTCGTTCACAATCCTAACGACCCAATGAGCTAAGGTTAACTCTGAAATATGGAAACACGAAGCGAATTCCTACCAGTGGTAGTTGGATGACATGAAGGAAGACCTCGAAGAAAAACGAACACAATTTATCAATAGGTAGTCTGGAAGATGTCATAACACAGGAGACCCAACTGTGACAAATATGGGCTTCGGCAGGAATCAAACCAGCGACAGAAGCAGCATGTCCAAAGGCGACAAGCAGTCTACCAACTGAGCTACGATAGGACACTGGGCGCTCGGAGTATTCATATGTTGACCAAGTCATCAATCCATTCCACAGTCTCATATGGTATCCGCCAAACTGTCCAAAGGATGACTATGCCGGTAGGATTTTAGTTCCATAAAATTGGTTAACAGCCAACAAAAAACGTGTATATCTATACCCTAAAACAGGACAGCTGCTGGCTAACACAATACATCCAGCCGTCAGTTGAAGACAGATTTGTACCAAACAGGATAGACCGAATACTCAAAGGATGAACATTTTGTTAATATAAGGCAAAATATATCGCAGAATATCAAAAGCTCATTTGACGTTAGCAGCAACATATTAAGCACGGGCTCATTAGACAATGGATATGTGGACAGGTGAATGAATCACTGTCAAACCTTAGTAGTCAATTCGAAGGCAAACAAATTGTCCACGTAGATGACTTTTGAGCGTACATGGTCAGCTGACATCGTTCGATCGAAATAACCCCACTCGATGTGCGCGGTCATGCTGGCGTTGTGACAGCATGATGACAAAAATGGATGGGTCAACTTGGTAACCCGCTGACAGGGCATGCTGAGCAACCGATAGAATCAGGTTTTTCATTTTTCAATGTTTGGTTACTAGTCAATTTGGACGGTGTTCAGCCATTCGCTGACGTAAGTTTCTGTTCATTCCGCTCATGAAATTTCCACGGAAACTGCAAGTTAACTCGTGTACAACATGACAGACAGAACGATTCAATTGCGAAGTCTACTTGCCAAGTTGCGGATTACAAGCATAGTTTAAAGTCCTAGCACAGATTGGATTCCGTGATCTATTATGGTGACTAGACGATCGCCTATTGATGGGCAGTTGGGAATACGAACAGCGACAACAAATAATCTATTGTGAAGGAAGCTGATCGATAAGTGGCGGGCAAATTTTTTATCTAATGTTACAGCTGTGAACTGTTTTCATACATGATGCTCTCCTACTACATCAATGACAAACTGAGAAGATTAAAAGTGTAAGGGAGTGTGTTCTAGTCTTTGGGCAGATTTTGCCGAACAAATACAGCAGTAACCACCGCACAAAAATATGAACAAAGCATACCGGAGCATCCTGACCATCCCAAGCAGCCACATTCTGGATTTCTGGCATGGCTTGAATGGGGAACAGTGGCATTTTTGGATCAGCGAGCAGCAACGCCCGGAGGAACTCGTGTATCCCTTCCTTGCTGAAAGCGCCACGCAGTGTGGCACCCCTCTTCTTTCCACTGTGCACAGCAACCATAGCCTGGACAAAAGAAAGTTATGAATGAATTAGTGGGAGTCCTTGTGTTCGGATTAATCTGGTACAGTGGTCAAGGTCAAAGGACACCTGAGTATATATATATACATATATATATATATATATATATCACGCTAAGTAGCTTGTGCTAAACCAGTCGTAGTTCAAGACACACACCTTACACTCAGTGTAAACATGGAGTAACAACGCCAGAGGCATATGCAGACGCAACTTTACCAACCTATCAGTAAACATACAAAAATGATCCGAGCTGCTATTAACTACGATGGTAACAAAGGGCACTTTTATGAACGGAAAGTACATGAAAAATAATGGGGTGGATGCGAACGGATTACTGATCGTTGTAGGCCTTCATGCCACAGCCGCTGACATCCAGTGCGAAGTTTCCAAACGAACAAACGTCATACATAATGACCACGGTTTACAAAGGGTTTCTGAAATTTATAACTTCGTCACTGGTTGATCACTCCAGCAGTTCACTCAACAGCAAAGGAGTCGCTAAGACGCACAACTGGCTCGCTCAAAAAAGATAAACCCTTTAGATTCAAGTGAGCAAACTTCGTGAAGACGTACAGTTTTACAACGCTTCAAATTCTTGACACACATGGCAGGTTAGTGTGACACTCGAGATGAAAAGTGCTCAAAATTCGTCAAACAACACGGGGGGAAACATTAGAAGAAGCTAGAACGACAAACAAAGGAACGCGCTCGAGGAATTCATGTAGTCAGAGATGTGTTTGAAACAAAGTGGACGTCACTCGCGTTCGATCGCAGCCTTTGCCTTTGCATTCAGATACACCGTCAAACAGCACCACGGACTTGAGTTTCTCTTTTGCTAGAGCTCGTCAGTAACGTACATCGCTGTCATGATCGGGAGTTGGATGTCCGTCCACGTTCTCATGAGACAACCGTGCTCTTCACCTCACATTAGGCACGTAGAAACTGTTTAAATCCACAGCTACATTCGATTATGAGCAATACTGAGATTGCAGGATCAACTCAAGAGGAGACATAGTAACTATCATGTCAGCTCCAAGCGTTTAAATCCTTGTCCAGGCGAGAGATGTACACTCAGTTACGGACTAAACCTTACAGCCAAAATCAAGAACAGTAATAGACCCATCAGATCACTGTATGTGGCCTTACGTGTATAACACCTTGTTCCAGTTTGTTTGGTGTCCTCTTCGCTAGATACAGGAGAAACTCAGGTCGAATTCCAATTACGATGATAACGATCTTACTACCTTACTACCTCATCATCAACAATCAATCATTTGCCAGTCAAAGTCACGTCAAAAATTATTTCGATACAGCTATAACCACACTGTGAATGAAATTACTTACAATGGAGGTTGATGTCTGTTCGTAAACTTCGATACACCATGTGAGTGAGTGAGTAACGGATAATACGCACTATTGAATGCTGAACTGCCGACTCTGGTATGTTTACATGCTTATCAAACAATAGTCACAATCAGACTGAGATTGGGATAGCTGGAAAGTCATTCCTAAATATAAATTTCACGGAAAACAGCCGCGTTCTCACTGCATATCACTGCATATTGCTGTAGTGTCCTGCTCAAAGATGACAATCTCAGGTATCTGCCATGCGATGAAAGATGGCTGATATTTTCCTACGAGCTACTAGTTTTTGATTTATGTTTAAGACTGACCAGTCGCTAAAGATTTAATTCAACCAATCATCTAATGTCCACAATTCATTCTTTCGAAGGTCAAGCCAACAGTATCCATATGAGGTCAGTACATCTGGACGGCACGTTTTTTTCGACATGAAACAGCGCAGCTTCCCACTGACTACGATTGATAACCTGAAAGTGTTTACTACAAACCTCACTGGGTTTCTTCTCACAAGACAGTAGGGTCTCATGAAGCGGTGAACATGAGCATCGACAAAATTTATAAAACACTCCAGGACTTGCTGGATGTAGATCGGATGATTCGACGTTAACCACGTTCTGATAGTGCTACTGAGTAGTACCGTAAGCTGAGGTGGTGCTCAATTACAAGGAAGCATCTTTCGATATATGCGGCAGCAAAGCGATCTGCTGCACAATCAAATGTCTTCAGTTACACGTCAAATTTTTTTCATTTTCCAGCTGTGTAAAGTTATCAACTAGCAGCATAGCAAGATGTATGAAGAGTTCACTTGGATTTGCGCCCGCAACACTAGCCAACACATAGGTCCTACCTATTTATTGGCATCTTTATGATTATTTCCTCATCAAAGTCATGCAGTTAACCTGCACAGCGGACATGGTTTCAATGAGATTACTAAAAACACAAAACTTGAGAAAGCAGTAAACAGCTAACACATTCGATGTGAGCCTACAGTTTTGTTACGAACGTTCAGTGAGTGACTGTGATTGAAAAATTCATCCGTAAACCCGCAATGCACGACTGAAAAGGATCAACGGTTTTTCGTCTAACCACAGATCAGTGAACAAATTCATGGGAAAAAACTGATATCTTGGTAGCATTCTGAACGATTTGGTCGTCTTGGGTCAAGTCTGGAGACAGTTTGATCTTGCCTATGAGTATGCGGGTGATCGAAAATCGACAAGGCCGTTTACGGAGTAGGTATTGAGTTGCAAAACTTCCTCATTGTCGTCTGATTCTGAGACTTGCTGAAAGGTTAATCAAACCTTTTCGCAAACAGTAAGAAAAAGATTTGTGACGACGTTCGATCTCCACGCACGAGGTGTTGGACTTCACAGTTTAGAAGACAAAATCACTGACAAAATAACGAAGAAGCATCATTCTCACAGTGTATCAGATGAGCATAATTCTTCATTAAAAAAGCAGCAACAATGAGTCAGTTCATTGAGAATATCCGGCCATTGCATTAACTTGTTTTTCCTACGTCTAACTTACGCCATACATCAGTTGTGACGAGTACAATAAACCATTGTATGCTGCTCCAGAACACTGTTTCTAAAATACCATCTTAGTAATAGTGACCGTGTTCATGCGGTTACGTAAACCGTCCGTGTCGACACTTCAGTGTACGGTTACAGGACTGACTAACCAGTCAATGTAGTCGTCGTACGATTAGAACTCTTGATTTATGTAATTGACGGTCACTTCTGCATTTCGTTGATTATCGGTAAAGCTGTTCATCAATTAAACCTATTCTTTTGTAATCTATTTCATTTCAATTGTGTAAATATAAATGTCCTCATTTTTCCGAACAATTTGAAGAAATTGATCTAGTACGCTGCTGATCCACAAGGCACAACTGTACTCATGGAACGACAGCTACGCAACTCGGCGACCGTGCGAAAAACTTGTCCACTTTCGGTTACACACGCCCACAGGTAAAGATAGACGGCCACTTGACTCGCTCAGAGAAGATTACGTCACTTGCAGTGATAATTGACGAAAGTGATACCGATGAGAGAACTGGTTGCGTCATGAATACCACTGGAGCATGCAGTACAACAAGGTTACCATGGGGGTAGTTTCAGGTATTCTAACGGGTGAGAACGAAAAACAAGCGTACTTTAAAGAAATTGACTTAAAAAGTAAAACGTACTTAGAGTTTGTCGCAAAGTGTGAACATGGAAATAGGGGGCAATAATGAAATAACGTCGAGTAGAACTGTGAACGGACAAACATACCGGGTATCCGGAACCACCGATTTCGAACCGCTGTTCCATAATCGGTTGTTTGAGGGCTTCAGCCCAAATCCAACTGGAGTAAAGAAAGAGGTTAATGAACGGTGGTGAGGACAGTTATCAACTTCACTTCACATCCACCAACGAAGTGCAATCGTCAAGCGTAATTCAGAGGCTGAAATATTTTTACCCCGCCACAAGTTAGTGCGGTTAGTCATGCTCCGGGTCAACATACCACAGTGATGCAAAACAGCATCCTTAAAAGTCAAATCCGTAAGCGCCACGTCTGGCAGACATGAGCCATTTTAAACATACAGAGGAAGATTTTCCATCGTGAACAAGTATTGGATAGCATAAGAATAGATAATTAATCCGGTCGGCGAATGAGCTTCATCATCAGAAAAAAAAGAGAATAAAGAGGACAAACTTTCAATAAGGTACAGCATGGGTATGAGGTGAATACTATGATGACCGAATGATCTGGTAGTAACAAACCAGCGCTGGAAAAATGATAAACGATTGCAGGTAGCTTGATTGCATAAGAATCGCATGTAAAGCATTGAAAACGTTCTTCGCTGCTCAAAAGCCCCTGGGTGAATTGAATTACTTACCCCCACTTTTGCTTCTTCAGTCTTTCCGCTTCCTCTTTCAAAATTTTCAAATAATTTTGGCGACACTCGGACTGGCAGTCGTACAGAGTAGGTAGGACACTGATGACACAAATGGAATGTTTTTCACAAGCCTCGCTAAACACATTAGACGAGGTTAGTTCGAGTACTTCAGGTGCAGGCAATAACGCATCAGCTTTGTCTTGTGCCCATTTGACGATATCATCCGAAGTACGACCACCCTCGTAATCAACTGGGTCTGACGTTTTCTTTCCCGCATCGAAGAATTTGATCGTTGGGAAGCCACGAATCTATAGAATATAAATACATCCGTCTGCTGAAACTAGGAAATCACTTGGCAGCAACGCTTAATGAATGTGAGCTGGTCTCCGCACATCCGAACATCCGAGCATCAAGTGAGAACAAGCAGGTGACCTAGCGCCGCTTTGGCAAGAGGATTATAAACCAATCGGAAGTGGCAGAAAAAATTACAAAAAACGAAATTAAGGAATGCGCCGAAACCAGCGCTGAATACCAGCCTAACTGGGTACAACGTTTCCATAAAATAGACACCAGAATGTGGCATACACACACGTGGATCAGTTACCAGCAAGCTGCCTAAACAAAGACAAATGCGGTGACTGAAGCTCGAACCTGCAACCGTGTGGTTGACAGCCGGACGTCCTTATCACTGGGTCACTGCGAGTATGAGTGAAAGTGCATTTCGAAAAGTGAACTAACATTTGCGAACGCAGTTAGGCCTTCCGAGAATCAGTGATTCAAGCGACACGCTGGGCCGACAAGAGTGAAGAATATGCATGTTGGAAAATACAGTGATGAAAAAATATCGTGGAGGTCACCACTACAGACTGGAGTCAACTTTTCGCACATGCTCTTGGGTACTGCATGCAAGCAGTCGATGGTGACAATATGTAAATCTGGAGTATATCACGAAAACGATTGATGAATGCAAAACTGTCTTGTGTAGGACAAACAAGATTTGATTGGTTTGCCCACGTTGTCGGGTTCAAACATAGGTCGAGGCCCGTGGAACTGCTCTGATACCGTAAATGAGATGCCAGAAGTTTTTTTTCATGTGTCCCACAGAATGCTATGCAGAATAAACTGGTTAGTTGCTAAACATGTCGTGAAAAAGTTATGCTCAAGTACCACTGTAGAATTGCCGTGGTCTGCTACTATGCTGTATTCATCCCAGCAGAGATTGTTACCAGTAAACAAATCAATGGATACGATAGCGAAAAATGAAGGGTGACACTTAGTACTGAACATGCAAATGAACGGGAGTGGAGGGGCGTTAAGGGCAAACATTCTGTTCAAAATCACTTGGTTAGTACCATTCTCGAAAGAGAAGCGACTGTCGCGACTAACGTCGTTTTATCCATGCTGAATACATTTGACAGTTTCTGAATTGTACGTTGCCACTTTGTGGCGTAAGGTGTGACGGACTTTCAGTTGCACGTGTAAGCCTAGCAGAGTCGATTTTTTCAAAAATTTATACGACAGTTTACTTCGTCTGAATGATGTTACGAAAAGTGATGGACGGCTAAGTTTCACAGAAAAAAAATCCACCAATGTTAATTATTCTTTAACAGAAATCCACCTTTCTAAGTGGGAGGATCCCTTCCCTTTAGAACTGTTACCGATGGACTATCCCCATCATTGCTCTTTTGTGCCAATAGTAAGTACAGTCTGATGAGATATTCCGTATCATTAGTCTGATAATTTTTTCCATATCAAGACCTACTGTGTTCAGGGGACAGCGAGCAGACGTAAATTTCAGCGATCCCACTTTACGCGTGTTTCCTTCGTGCTACCTTCTCCTAATGTGCCCAACCTGGATTAATTCGACTACATTTTCGAAGCGAATCTATATTTTACGGAATACCGCACCGTTCTAAGACTACGACTTCAGTTTGCCTCCCCGTTAATCGGCCCGCATATCCATGCGCGTAAAATTGTGTATCGCCAACCGAGCAATTAACCCAAGTAATAATTAAGGCACGCGGAAGTGCGCGATCTAGTCCGAACACAAATTTGCAGAAATCGTTTTGCGTAAGCGCACACTGTGATCCGCCAACTGGTCGGCATCCCACTGGTCGATCATCGCACTGCATTTGACTGACACTGTCGAACCCACTTCACAGACAACCTTGAGAACGTATCAAGATCCTAAGCGAAAGTGGTTGAGCGTTCACATATGATAATTCGGTCGTGCCTAACGTGAGGTCAATGGCGCATTGGTAAACACGGTTGCCTGCTCACGAACAGCGTGTCCGTGGTTCAAGTCCCGGCAGTGGCGATGATATGCACTACTGATGAGCTCTAATGAGAGCGAAACTCGAGTCTAGTGCTTCTTTTCGAAAGGGGCCGACTGGAAAGTCTATGGGGATGCGACAGCTGCGACCAATTGTGGGTGATGTTCAACGTGAAATTAACCAAATCCTCGACTACTCATTAGGATCAGTAATTGGCCACGTTGCCAAGTGTCGTAGAAGTGAGAAGTAGAAATAGTTATCCAGAACACGCAAGAGTCATTGAAGTGTATTGACGACCTTCGAGATCATTATAGTGTAAACAGTATACCATTAGTTTCAGACATAAACCTTGGTTATCAGTCTTAACAGCAGTGTGGACAAGCCTCCCTTCATCATAGTAAGAGTTAGTTACACAGTCCAACAACAGTGGACACATTAGGTCTTGACTGCGCTAGGCCTTGTCACCGGAACTGAGAGTGCGTGTCACCCTATCAAGAAGCCAATACTGTGTGTGTGTTGGACGTTATTACCAAAAGAATCGGTCTGCAGTCGATATAGTTTTCAGCCAAGCAACATGCAAAAGCCCAGACATTCACAGGAATACATGATAACTCAGTGGTAGCCAACAAAAAACAGCTCGACTATAATGACTGTAAAGGGGTTGGATTGGACAAACGCATCGATACGAAGTCAACCAAGGATTCGCGGAAGACAACGGCCAATCAGTGTCGACAAAGCGAGCAGACTGGTATGTCGGCGTGGGAACCAATCAGGACGGCACGCTGCTCCAGCGTCGGATTAAAACAAGTTGTTTAAGTGCGTCATGTGTTAAAACAAACGAGCTACTAGCGAAGTGGAGCCGACCAATTGGAAAGCTGAAGCGACAGCACCAATTGTATTTCTTCATTTTACTGATACGTCTTGTCTATAAAATAACCAATAGAAACTCAATAAATCGAGATTTGCTTTGTGTCACGAAGACTGGTTTTTGCTTTCGTTCCGGGAGGCCGTGATTTTTCAATAACGATCACTTCCTTCTAGGTTTGGGCACTGGTAATATCTGGTCCGCATGCGTTATAGAGTAACAACCGCCACACTTGTAGTAAAAATTTTAAAAAAACTGCAGTAAAACCAGTGGATGGAATAAGATTGGAGAATTATCAATTCCGATTTTCGGACCTTCCGCCTTAAGTGCCACGTACCCTGAAATATACTCATATGTATTGACCCTCCGAAAATGGGTCAGTATCAAGAGGTGATCAATGATGGTAAGTTTCACGCACCAATAATGAACACACACATCGTGTGTGAGCCACCTGGGTAATACAAAACTACACAGCACAAGGTGGTCTTTCCATGTTACTCATTAATGATGCAAGTAATACTCCTTTGGTTAATTCTGTCTTTAATTGTGCGATCCTTTGTTTTATTAACACCCGTGCGATACTTTTGCATATGCAGTAATCATCTGTTATCATTCTCGGCTTGTTACCTTAGTTGCACTTTTCGGTAGTAATTCATGTAACGAATACACTATTTCACATCAATGTGTGACCGAAATTCCATTTGATTCAATTCATTCTTTCAGGTTGGATGTTCGTACATGTATTGTAACATCTCCAACAAAGTACATTTGCTCACACCAGTTCTTGTTGATCTTCAATCACACATTTGCCAGTCAACTTTCTACACAAACCTATACTTCTTACTCATAATTAGGTTTTGAAACTGAATAACTGTTTGCAGTCTACACGTTGCACTCATTTTCACGTCTAACAAACTAACTATCCTCTATCAGCTAGGGACGTGTCTTAGGATGAGACATAAAACATTGTGCAGCAGACTTTGTTATATCCGAAACACTTCACATTCGTCGGCGAGGACAATCGAACGGACATAAACAAGGCTGTCAGACAAAAACGGAAGCTACGCTGCACAATTGCACGCTTGTGAATCTTGCTGTTCTGTCCAACACTCAACCCTGAAAGACGACATGGTTGTACTCAACATTCGGATTTAGAGTTCAGCTAGCCAGTTTGTCTTCGTATTGTTAATTCAGCGGCTTGGTCAAATAGTAAAGATACGGCAAAC
>JTDE01021934.1:16681-28928 GCA_014338405.1 Paragonimus skrjabini miyazakii | reverse complement strand
TGAGAAAAAGGCCACGGGGCGGCCGCTCTGATTTAGTGTAGTGGAGATTGCCATATCTGAGACATCACTTTCAACGACAAGGGGAACATCTCCGGCAGTTGAAAAAAATGAGGCTTGAACTAGTTCGGATTTAAGGGATTCGTAGGCGAAAAGTACATCGTTGAGGAATGGATAGCTGTTGTTGTTAATCAGCAGGTGGATTTTATCCGAAAGTGGGAAAACCACTAGTACGAGAACGTCCCAACCACTCTTTGTGTTTTCAAGTTTCCAGGTGCAGGTAGCTTGGTTAGCGCTTCGAACCGATAGGGATCTGGCCTCACGGGTCCTTTGGATATTTCATAGCCTAACAGACGAATTTCTTTGGTAGCGAAAACACTTGTTTCGATTTAGTGTCAGTCCGTATTTATCGGCCACTTGCAGAAAACGATTGGAATTAGCCTCCTGATAATTCGCGTCTTTTCCGCATACGGTAATATTGTCGACGTTGACAAAGGTTCCCTTGAGCGGTTCTCAACGTATCAGTTCGTCTATCGCTCGCTGGAAGCATGCAACATCATTGGTCATTCTAAAAGGTTTGCGACGGAATTGGTATAGGCTACTGCACGCTTCAAAAGCAGTATATTGTCTTTCGCTTTCATTAATGGGTGTTTGATGATAAGCGATCTGGAGGTCCAGCGTACCGAAAACAGTGAACTGTGAAATTTTCTCTATCATGTCATCGATACGAGCGAGGGGATAGGCGTCCAGGTGGGTGAACCGATTAATAGTTTGGCTGTAATCGACGACCATGCTACGTTTATGACGATCGTTGGTAGTGACCAAGACCTGTGCCCGCCACGGTGATCGCGAAGATTCGATGATACCGTCTTGTAACAATCTTTCGATCTCAATCTGCATGAAAACCTTATCACAATGACTGTCCTCTTGACTTAGTACGGATTGGACGGCAAAAGGGATCGAGCTGGGTGAAGAGGGTGGGAGCTGGAAGAGTAGCGGCAGCTAGGCCACACAGTGGAAATGAGGGTTGAAAATCCTGAAAGGATATTTCCACAAATTTGTGTCGCTGTAGGAAGTCATGCCTTAGTAACACGTCAGCACACAGATTGAGGAGGATGAACAATTTATCATCTCTGTAAGATGTGCCTTTGTGAAATAATAAAACAGGACAGTGGCCTTTGGTGTTACTGGTTATTCGTATGGAAGCCAGAACGATTTGGTTACTTGATGGCAATTTTGTCCATTGATTTCGGAGTACGACCGCTTCAGAAACAGCTTTCTGAGCTCCCTGTGTCAACCAGCGCTTGTAGGGTTATCCCATTGATTACCACTTCAGTGATGGCTTTGGTAAGGCTAGTTGGAGCTGCAGCAGTGACGATAGAGGAGGTAAGGAGTGGAGAAACTGATGCCGTGTGTTTCGAATGAGTAACAGAACGGAAAACCTTTTGGTTGTGACCCCGTTTCCCACATGATTTATAGACTGGATCTCTAGCTGGACATTTGCGGCGAGGGTGTCGATCATACCCACAGAAGAAGGAGTTAGTTCGGGCTGCAGCTAATGTAGTCTCGTAATGACTGTTAAGTTTCTCGGCAGTATTTTGTGAGGCGTCGGTAGCAACTGTGTTGTAAATTGGAGGTTGAGATTGTGCAAACGAATTCGATTGTTGTTGAGCTAGGTCTAAAGCCTTCGCTTGATCATAAGTGGTTTTTACGTCTAAAGTTTTGTGTTTTCAAGTAATCGTTGGCGAATCGAGTTGGATAAGAGTCCGTTTATGAAGACATCGCAGATAGTGTCCTCTTGATTGTGCTGTGCGCTGACAGCTTTGAAGTTGCAATCCTTGACAAGGTTCCAGAGTTTTTGTATGAACTGGTCAAGAGTTTCATTGGGAGCTTGTTAACAAGTAGTTAAAAGATGGCGTGCAAAAATTTCATTCTTTTGTTGTATGTAGAGAGAATGAAGTGTGGTGATAGCAGTCATAATCGGTACATTGAGAGGTGAATTTGTATACGGCGGCGGACAAGAAGTGTCTACGTGTTTTTAACTTGTCAGGTTTATGAGAAGCAGTCAATCTGAGAAAATTTGAGAAAGTATATAACCAATGTTCCCATACGTCACCATTGTCTGTAAAGTTTGGGTCGGCATTAAGTCGGTCCGGTCGTAGCAGACGATCCATTATATCTTGTTGATTGTTTGTGTCATCAGATGACCAATACACTGTTACGACAGACTGTATTGACGGCCCTAATGTTTCATGACAGCGTCATTGCTTGATTGCCTCGCGTTCTTGTATGCAGAATCCAAATACCGTTTTGTTTGTAAGTAGTGATTGTTAGTACGCTGTCACGATGTTTTCTTACTCTGCTGTTTTGTCCCTTTTCAGGTAACATCCTGTCTGGTTTCCTCTCTATATCAGCGATAAACTGTTTGCTGTTTTGTGTGTTCAAGGTCTAATACGCTTTTGGAGCTCGTTTTTGCTCACTATGGTCATAAATCAATGTATCGGGAAAGGTTACGATTCCGGGTATTCTGTTGTCTACCTGTCTCACTGAAAAATCTTTAATTGTGTCAGTCACTTGTAGGTAAAGGGACTTGTTGCGTCACCAGACATTTAAGAAAACTGTGCTCTCCGGATACAAATTGCACGCCAGTTGAACATCACCACCAGCTATGGCTGTGTTACTGTAGTTGATGGTAGTGAATATGAGATGATTGTTCACATTGGATGTTTTCACTGTTTATCGTAAGGTTCACAGTGTTACGGTCAATGTGCGTCAAGTATAAACGTGGCTGTGTCACTTCCGGCGGTCACAAGAATGTACACTACGGAATTATTTGCGCTAGACTCAAACCTAAGCCACAATGTCACTTTTTAAGTAGATCAGTTGGAAATGTCATCCAGGCAAAAACGTTGCTATCATCGGTGTTTACGTACTTGTACTTTAATTGTATTTTTTAATTTTTCAGCTGACCTACTCAGGAATTTGGGAGTTCAGTTCGGTTTCACACTTTGAGGTGTCCTTGACTTCGCTTGACCTAACAGTAATTTCTGGAGAAGGATTCATTGTAGGCTACTTTTCGTGCGAATGAGCCTTTACACGTCCTCGGACACGTCCACTAGTTTTGAATGGGACGAGTATTTGACAAAGACCGGAGGTCGTCCGGCCGATTCCAAGTGTTTCAAACAAGTGAGTTCTTTTTTTCTATATTTGGTTGTCAGGTTGTATGAATTTACGGTCTTAATCCGTTCCGTAATATTTTTCTACAAAACAATGTGCAGCTTGAATATATGGTTAATTGTCACGACCGTTTTCAGTGTCTAGTGGCGTTTGTCAAGAATGTCTTGTTTCTGTTCCTCTTCAGCTGCATCATAAGTGATATGCTGGAAGTAGGCATTCGGAAGTACCGGGAGCCTAGAAATATAGCTTCTGCTAGACAGTAAGCGGATCGGTAACTGATGATATCTCCTTGTTTTTCTGCTAACAGTGTGTAGACTACGTTGAACGGCTTGGTTAATGGGTTCAATCTGAATGGTTGTGAACTAATTAGCGGATGATCTGGCAAGACGAAAGAAATCAGTTGGCTGTAATTTCGGGACTACAGACCATGTTGTCACGATCCATCTAGCCTTCAGCTAAAGACATTAAATACAAGCTAATCGTGTTTAGGATATGAGTTTTACTGTTATTTTATTAAGTTTTATATAATGTAAGACCAATTGATGAGGTAAGACAGCAGAATCTGCACGGAGACATCTTTTTGCCCTCATTTGCAATTCAGTTGTTTGTTTGCAAAATGTTGATTGCTTACTATACGAGTGTTTGTGAACATTTCTATGTATTTAGTCCATTTCATCCTTTTATCTGTCAATTTGGGCTGTTTCATCTCTTTTCTTCTAGTGGTTATAAAGCAACTAATCATCGTTGTTAATCATTGATGCAACATGAACTTGAGACATTCGTTTATTACATGCATTTATTTCAAATGTCCCATCTGGAGTTAACGGTCTGGTGAAATTCAGTTTAGATGTGACCCAGTGTATTGCATAACGGTAAATTACTTATGGTACGAAACGTTTCAAATGCAAGTCGGCTTCTTGAAGCTTATTACAGTCACTGATCCATATCATGTTCTTGTTATTAATTTTGACGAGGTATCCATAGACTGTAGCTACTCTTGGTTTTTACTTATGCATTAAATAAGACGGGTTGGTTTTATTTCGAGTTGTGCGAATTCGGTACCGATTCAGGAGTTCAGTTCAGTTGATCATCATCAAACTTTCGCAGCTGTGTTCCACTTTCGGATACTGCTACCGGTCCGTGTCCGGAAAAGGTAGGGGACCATTCGCGACAGTTTGAAAGATGGAAAATGAATCGCGGAAAAAGATGGAAGCTGATATTTTTGCAAGTTTCATCGGTTATAAGAGATTGTCACATCAAATGCACTATTGTGGTCTGCCACTTCGTGCGGGAACCGTTACGTTGTGCACCGTCCTGATGCTAAGTTGGCTAGTCGTGCCTTACCACTTGAACCGTTTCTGCCGACCATCACTTGTTTCAAGGAAGTATTCTTTTGAAATCGAAAAACGCTTCATGTGTTCAGAAAGATGCCCAATCCACCACATCGGACGTGGCAGTGACCTTGTATTCAGACAGTTATCGGTCCTACACCAACGCTATCATTGGGTTGGTTGTCCCACCGAACGGAAACTGCTCCGTAAAGGCTTAGATGGGTCCTGTCGCGCGCAAAAGGTAGCTTCCTGCCCATGTTGCTTATATCTACTGCACTTCAGCTGTGGGTGTAAAACTGACGTCCGGCTTGGCTGCTAGTTGATGTGGAGGCGTGAACGTTCTTTTTGATCCTGAATATTGTGTTACCTCTTCAGATATACTACTGTCAGCTGTGTTGTCCACGTCGTTCTCTGTTGTGTTCAGGTAGGTTGTTTAAGTCAGAACACTTTCCTTTGTGTTATCAGCATGCTTAAGATCCTCCTCAACCACCGTACTCCTTTTCCAACAGTCTTTCTAATTTGTTCAACTCACAATCAGATGTGTCCAAACAATTCTTGAAGTCTTCGTAAATCCTATGAATTAGACTAATCTGTCTTCACACGTGCCAGGCTGTCCTGAAAAAGAACTAGATGGGGAAGTCCAGTGACCCAGTTTACTCTCAATATACTGTCGTTGTTCGTGGTCGCTTCGTTTTATCGTTCGGTCATATATTATCTGCTCACAAACATGAAGTGCTCAGTTGGAAATTGATCTGAGATTCTGAAGGACTCATGAACAAACTTCGACTGATCTCCCCCGACTCCTACTACGACAGTGGTGGCCGTGAACCGAAACACAAGTTTACGAAGAATCTGTCTGAGGACCTTGAGGCTCACTTGTGAGAACTAGCCATATGTTTAGAGAAGACATTTTTATTAAGGAACACTCGAATGCTGTGGTTGCAGTGGCAGTCGGATAGTGTTGGTGAGATCATATGTGGTAAAGATCGCTCACAAATTCACAGCTTGTCGCGGCGACTTATCAGATGTGCTGGGCCCTTTGAGGAACAGTTGCCTGAGCCAGTTCCCTCAGTTGTGGCTGATGGAGATTGTGTGGTTAATTATGACATTCCAGATGACACTTCGGTAGAAACCAAAGTGACTACGGTGCTAACAGTACTTAAACGTAATAAATCTCCAATTCTTTTCAAAGATGTTCCATATGGGAGTCCGTAGAGGTACCTCGTGACTTGTGCTTACCAGAAATCATGTCCATTTTCAATAAAAAAAATCAAGAACATTATGTGACAGTCACAGAGATATTAACTCTATCTCTGTTGCATTCAATACGCTCACTGATCCCATAATTTGGCGGCTAATAAAACATAAGGAGAACCAGATAAAAGAAAAGCAGGCAATTTTCCGGCCATATCATCATCTTCGAACAGACACTGCAACATCGACACTTTATTTCCCAATCGACGTTCGTGATATTTTTGAATTGAAGGATTGCTTTTGATTCGCTTCCTCAGCATGCTGAAGCTATCTCCATCGCAGAAGAGCCGTAACGTAAAATACCAGTTTGCTGAAGTCTTTGTGTGTCAGCTGTGAGTGGAGTGTTCACTAACAGATAGCTATCTCGAGCGTTCTTCACATGAGTAGGGTTGTTCGACCTCCCCCTTCATTTTCAACTTTGTGCTGAACGATATTCTATAGGGAGCACTCTGAGAAATTCGGAGATCTCGGAATGCAGCTTTCACCAAAGAATAAGCTGGCTGATAATCAATATGTTTCAGGTCGTTCTGCAGAAAACTTGCAGACCACTCTGAATCGGTTAAATGATATGTCTGATCTTTATGATTTCCACCTTGCACCTTCAAATTGTAGTGTTACAAATTGGCTTGGTACTGACCTTATTCTTTTTATTACTGGCAGGCAACCGGAGGCTGTCGATCGCCTCATCTACCCGGGCAGTGTCATCTCGTCAGCCCACAGTGTTACTGTCGAGATGTCCCTGCGGATAGCAAAAGTACATAGTGCATTTGCCAACTTCCGTCACTCGCGAAAACGTCCACTTATCTATTACAAGCAGAGTTTACAATGCCTGTCTTTGATCAGTTTTGCGCTGTGAATCAGAGACCTAACCCACTTTTACAGAAGGCACACATAGACTCTCGGTATTCGATCACCGTTGTCTGCGCCAGTCAGTCTGTATCAAATGGGCTGACTTTCTGGGCAACATGATGGTCCGTCTGCACGTGTTTGGGAACTGTACAAATTCGCGACCGATAACCGAAATAGTGAAAATGTACCATCTTCCCTGGTTTGGCCACTTAGCCGGTATGCGAACGCAGCGTCTGCCGTACCGCATACTGTTCGGCGTGATTGTTGATGGTTGGTAGTTACCACAAGACGGCTAGAGGATTATGTGGCCAAGCGCCGCGAAAGCCTTGGCCGTTCTGCTTAGCCTAGTTGGCCTGTCTGCCCGATTGAAGAGTCCACGACCATCCGCACAGTCGGTTGGAAACACTGATGTGGCGTTGCGTCGCAGTCAGTGATGAACTTGTATCCACAATTTTGTTACTTCTTCTTTTTCCTGAAATCTCTTTTTTATTTATTTGTTTCGTTTCTCCTCTTCGCTGTTCACTGGTAGTTAACTAGTAGTTAACTCTGCTACTTCGCAAACTGTTGTCATGGCTATACGAGCTATAGTATTCACGACCACGATCCACAACTGAAGGTGATGGTGGTAATAATGATGCCTATGCTTAACTGCCACACAGCCCTAAGAAAACAGTGCTCGTGCAGATATAAAAGGGAAAACGGATGGGGTTTCCTACACGCAGCGTCAGTTTGCTTACTAACAAGCAACCAAGTTATGATTGGGTGTAAGTGAAATTGCATGAAGACTTGCTTACGTCTTTTACTGCTGCGCTTCGTTAACTCACTTCATTAATTTAATTGACTTACACCAGCACGAGCTACTGATACGTTGCTATTTTTTATGATGATGATGCCCTCCCAAGCTATTTAACCAAACATGGGCTACATTCGTGTCACTGAACCCTGTCGATCGTCACCCTGTTGTTTTAGTGGTTGCGACCATTTTCATTGGCCAATTCACCGGTTGGCCATCTTCTGTTCTACTCCAGTGAAATTGGATTCCAGCTGTGAGTTCATGACTTGGTAAGTGACAGATCGATATTAGTGCATGGCTTAACCACTTCCATGGACTCACTGTTTAGAAGCAACTTGCTTTTCAAAGGGTCAACTACTGAATGAGTGCACTCATAAATAAGATCTTAAACAAGTTGGATGCATGTCTTGCACTATAGAGCAAACCGTTTAAACATGTGTTTGTTTTTAATAGGCTGTTGAGGTCACTTGAGTGCCATTAGAACTCATAACCCCGAGGTCAACTCAAACAGAACGACCGCACAACAGTTGGGTAGTGTTTTTTATAATAGAAAATACATAAATACCAGGCGCGCTGAACCACCTTCTCGTGGTGCCGACTGGGCGATCTCGGTGCAAACCTTGACTGGCTAAGAGTTCAGCAGCTCCAGATAGGGCCAACCGCTCTACCTGGTTTTAATCCTACTGGATATATTCGATCAAGGCAATGAAATTACCGCCAGCACCTCCGTGCATGCAACTACTAGTACACAGGATAGGAAAGCGGAGTACACCTGTTCAGAATGTGGCCAAGTTTGCAAATCGAACCATGGCTTGTCCGCGCATACTCATATGCATCGACGCAGGAATGGTCTAGAACAGGAAGTAGACACCCAGCCTGCCACAATCCTTGATTGTGCCAACTGTTACCGCAGCATTCCCATCAAAATTGGTCTCAGTCAACACAGAAGGCATGCACATCCCGTCGAACGCAACCTTAAGAAGCTCATCTCCACGAAAACCGCTCGGTCCAATTGGTCTAAGCAAGAACCGGCTTATTTTATCAGACGTACCGATGCATTGGCTCCGTCGTGCCCTACTCGACACGAACTTCCTCATCGGCTCCTGTCACATTTTCCAGGTCGTACATTGGAGAACATTCGGACGCGTCTGTATGTACTGAATTGGCGGAGGAATACTGTCCCCACTGCCGATCCACCCACCGTCTCACAGACTGACACGACATCGGATATTGGATCCCAAGCTGCTGATCAGTTTGAGCGGTTCACCTGTTTGATCCAAACAGCGATTACCCAACTGGAGCCCAATAGCGAGACTTTCCTATACAGTGATGAACTACTAGCTATTGCCCGCGGTCTTCAGGCAGGCATTTTCACAGTGTTGCAAGCTAAATAGCTGCTGAACATGCACGCCTCTAGCTTTTCCGTACACCTGGCGACTTGTTACTCGACGACGTAGTCGTGTTTACGTAGGAACCCACGTGACCACAAAGCAGGTACGGACGGGTAATTATGCAGCGATCAAAACGCTTTACCACCAGCGTAAGAAAGACGCCGCGTTTGCAGTTTTTTTTGGAAACTGGTGAACTGCCTATAAGATGACCTTCCAGATAATTCCAACGAATACTAGTCCGAGGTACTATCTGCTCATCCGCACGCTGATGAGCGACCATGTCGCACAATTCTGCCTCCGGACTGGTCTCTGATCGGCTCGATAACTGAAGAAGTACCACGCACCTTGAAGAACATGGGAAACACCGCTCCAGGTTTGGTCAAATTGTCGCCCAAACATTTGGCCGGATACTTCAACCTGTTCATGCTAACCTAAGGTTGTCCAGTCCACTTATGCCGCCCTCGCATCACGCTTGTATCCAAAGTAAACAATCCTTCTCCCACCGAGTTCAGACCTATCGCCGTATCTTCAACGTTGATACGTTGTTTCCACAAGACATTGGCCGATCTTTGGAATACGCGCTTGCAACCGCCCGCTCTCCAGTTCGCATTTCTACACCGTGACGGTCGCCTTGAGGCGACCTCCGTGCTTCATGCGCTGCTTTGTAACTCATGTACAACCTCTTCAAGTTTGTGTGCGGCTTTTATGGATGTGTCCAAGGCGTTCGATTCTATCTTACAAGATTCGATTATCAGGTCGGCCCGAACATTCGGTGCTCCTCCACTTCTAACGCATTACATTGCCGACTCCTACAGGGATGCTTTCACCACGCTCAATGGTTCCATTCTCCGATCCCCGCGTGCTGTTCGCCAGGGTGACCTACTGTCCCCGCTTCCATTCATCATGGCAATGGATGAGATGTTGACACTATACCGACCGGAGCTTGCCTACCAGTTTCACGACACACTGGTTAGCGATGTCGTCTACGCCGACGACCTGATCCTTCTAGCTGAGAATCCTACGCGTCTCTCCGAGAAATTTGCAGCCACCGCTAGTGCCCTGGAGCTATCCGGACTGAAGACCAACACACAGAAGACTAAGCCCATGGTCATCCGCAAGGACCATAAACATAACGCGACCACCATCTCCGATGGTTCTATCCACTTCGGCCCGAACACTATCCATTCACTAAACACCTCCGACATGGTGACCTGTCTAGGTATCCCGTTCACCTGGAAGGGTTAAGCATTCACTAGTCACCGTCCCCAACTTCGTACGATGCTGGATGAAACTACCAAAGTGTCCTTGAAGCCATCCCAACGTCTTGAACTCCTGAGATATCATCTGATCCCGAAGATGAATCACTCATTAGTGTTGAGTCGAGTCCAATGTAACACGTTCAAAGCTATGGGTTGTACGATTCGCCAGTTTGTTCAGCAGTGGCTCCGCCTTCCTGGGGACACCAATCAGCTACATCCATACCCCAATTCGTTTGGGCGGTTTGGACATCCCAAGTTAGTCTACCACTATTCCCATCTCGCGCAAATCTTGGGTGGAAAGACTTCAGTTCTACGGAATGTGGTGAAACATAATTCGTTTGACCCTGTCTTGAGGGAAGTAAACGTCCCGGTACGCGTTCAGGGTATAGTGGTGACGAACAAGGAGGATGCCAATGCGGCGTGAATGGATGAACTCAACCATTCACTAGACGGCCGTGGTCTTCAAGAAGTGTCACACACTGCACTCTAATCGTTGGCTGTTTAACCCAGCTCGCATCTTCCCCAGTATCGTTATTCGTGCCATCCAGCTCAGATGTAGTCTCTTGTGGATTAAAGTCTGAAATGCACTAGGTGGCCGAAGTGACCACTCAGTTCTCTGCCGTGGCAACTGCGGTCAACCGGAAAGCCTTGCTCATATTCTACAATCATGTTGGGTCACCCTTGAGGTGCGTTGTGTTCGACACAACTGTGTGGCTGAAGACCTGGCGAAATGACTGCGCAACTTCGGTTGTACAGTTTTCGAGGAGTTGCGAGTATCGACGGCGAGCTCGTTCATCAAACCCGATGTGATCGCGGTTTGTGACGGCGCTGCTGTAATACTTGACATCAGTATAGTGGATGATTACCGAAGCCAATTTGCCTGGACAGACAAAATTATGAAGTACGCGACCGACTCTCGTAATGCTGCTATCCAATCGGTCCTCTATACTTTGAGCTATGATGTGAACTCTATTTCTCATTCACCTGTGATCCTCTTTTCGCAGTATTGTATTTCCCTCTTCAAGTAACGCTGTTCTTCGACTGGGGCTGCCCTCCTACGCAGTGACGGATTTATGTCTACTGACTGTTCTAGGTTCCCTAAAAACCTACGACACATTTATGCGGGGAACCTGCCGTTAACCGTTACCACCTCTCTGACAGTTGTCTTACTATGAAGGACATTTTTCTATCCCGATGCGTAAGCCTTGGCTATGATAGCACTTCTGTGCCCTGAAGTGCTTTTGATTTTGTGAGATTGACTGTTCGCCTATTTTCTTTTTATTATTCGTGCATTCTTTCCCTCATTCTAAACTCTTTCGTTATATCCGGCACAAATAACAACATTTGATGTCTTGTGAGAGGACTTGTCAACTGTTCACTGTTGCTAACTCCGCAGCGTCTCACATTAGACAGACAACTTGTTTTCATATTCATCTTTTTACATATCTGTTACTTGATTTCGGTGTCACCGTTTGTTCTTCCCTTGAACGAAGTTGTGTATATTGCTCTTCAAAATAAACGATATGGTATACGTAAAATCAACGTGAATTGCCACGTACGTTCGGAGCGATATTTCCCAAGAGCGTTTTCGGTCATCAGTGGTCGAACATAAGTGAAGCTGTCCAACTTCATGGTGGTGGCCAAGGCGACTTTTATCTGGACATAGTTGTGTCATCAGTCGAGTTGCCTACCGAAGGAGAGTAGGCGGCCAGTTCAGGAAAAATTCGAACAAATCTTACGAAGGCTGATGCTGAATAGAGGTGCGAGCGCTACGTCTTATCTCTCTCTGCAATCCGCCTCAATTGTGTTATCATTCTTAGTTATGATGGCCACCTGATTAGGTTGGGCTCGTCTTTGGTCTACCCAGTGACCTACCAGTTTATGAAACTAGCACCAAACAGTTATACTTTAGGTTGCATTGTGATCACACTACTGCTTCCTATAGCTGTAACAATGTGGGAAGCTCACTGTGGAGGAACAAGCGCACCAACACATCGTTGGCAGGATCCATTATCCACCTTGGCCCATTGCAGTGAACGAAACCAATGGACATCTGCGAATCAACATAACCACTAGTGGCTTGCGTCGCACCACTTACGGTTCCATCCGCAAACCCCATTTCGAAGGTGGACTCGGAAGAATAAAAACGAGAGGCGCGTGCGTAATGACTTTGGTGGTTCGGCCGGTCAATGCAGT
>JTDE01021933.1:115220-146151 GCA_014338405.1 Paragonimus skrjabini miyazakii | reverse complement strand
TCAAAAACAGATGAAGAAAAACATGCTATTGCTCTTTACTGGAGAAACGACGTCCAATTTTCTCTAAGAATTTGGACAAATACTTGAAGAATTTGTCCGCTATCGTTCTAAACAGAATTCAAAAGGAAGTGTTATCAGTCCAGTTGAATTTCAGTTTTCCACTACAAAACTCCACCCGGTTAACGTGCAGACACAATTTGAATGTTTACATAATCAACTCACATCGCTAGAGGCTACTTCAGTTGATTCTGCACCTTGGTATAAACCTAGGTTAGTTTATCTCTCCCATCAATACCAGCGAACACATATTGTGCCAGAAGGTTAGTTAAAAATTAATTTATGTCACAACACGAGATCCTAGTAGAAAATGGTTGCCCTGAAAGGTTGATCCAAAAGTGTTCTACACCACAACCAACGCGTGTTACACCCATTACTGGTACCCTCAAGCCTGTCTAGTTAACTGTGCCTTTCGAAGGTGATAATGTTCAAGCCCTCATAAGGCCTCGTTTAGAGGCAGCGCTCAAACGCACTTTCAACGCCTCCCGACTAGTCTACGTGGATTAAACCACCCGTATTCTAACTACACCTAGAAGTGATTTGGTGCCCCCTTTTCGTCCAATCCAATAATGTATACACACTTAATTGTGTCTGTGGAATCAGATACGTCGGAAGAACTAGGAGGCACCTCAGCACACGCATTAACAAACACATACCGAAATGGCTTTTGAATTCGAGGGTCGGCTGTGCCGTCAGTGTCATTACAAAACACCTTCTGCAGACTTGGTACTCAGTGGACTCAAAGACTGCCTTCAGAGTGTTCTTCAGACCTAAACTAAAGCAGGCTCTCAGTATTGCGAAAGCTATCTCAATACATCGACTGAATCACACCTTGTGCGCCCAGAAACAGTTGGTGACTAGCCTTGCGGTATTTCGGAAAAAATGCAGTTGGTACTATTTGATTCCATTTTACGTTCGTATTTTTCTAAACCCAAACTTCTTAGACCGATGTCTTCTTCATACAATCTAACAACTAGTAGACCACTCTTATCCATCCTAAATCCACATTGCGTTATCTTTTTACTCAGTGCAAGTCGATGTACATCCTTTCAATTCTGTTTGATCCGCATATGTTTACTAACCATATTTCACCACGTCCACTCAATCTGTATGGATTTTTAGCCATTTCTCTCTTCGAAATCCTATTACTCTTTTGAGCTACAGCAATTCTATTTTATGTTCTTGATAATGAGTACGTTTCAATTGTTTCTTGCTGCTTCCACTTTGGTCAACTGACTGACTGTCTCAGACATGATTAGATCGATTTTTCCCAGCTGCTAGCTCCCCACTATATAGTGTGTATGTTAATTTTGCAAAAGTAACAGATGATATGCGAACGAAATGTTAATTGGCAAGACATCTCACATGCTACTATTGGCTTTTCTGCACTTTAGCTCAGAATATTTTGGCCTAACAATTATTTTGTCACCAAATACATCGTGGTACGGCACAAGTGTTTTGCTGCTTGAAGAATAAACTTTTGTTCATTTTCCCAACTTTCGGACACTTGTCGGCATTTTTGTCAGTTCCTCAATCATTACCGATGACCAAGTAAAAATGACTGGCAGTTAACATTACAACCATGCCAAAGATTTGGAGGAGAAATTGCCTGTTGAGCCTTCGCAAGTCAAATAATTACAACTTCATAGGAATACGCATTTTCGAATAACGCGGTATAATTTGAAAGTGCGTAGCTACTATCTACACGTTCATAACGAACAAATACGTTCTGCGTTTGCTGAAAATGGTTTTCCATTTATTCAAGAACGTAAGCTGAGTTATGTAGAGTTAATTCACTTTATTGCATTTTGGAAAATTCCTTGTTCTCTGAAACAGTTGATAAATTTACGCTACCATTGCTGTCGCCATATCTGGTATACTTTACTGAATGGTTTATAATCTTTTTTGTATTAACTTCACTCAACTATTAAAGATATAAAACTTATTTACTGCAGTAATTGTCGACATATCCTGAATAAGTGAACGCTTTTATGTACATGTACTTGTCAGTTGAATTAACTAATAATAAATTAATCAATTAGAATTTTTGCGTTGTACACTGACTTTTACATTTTAAGCTTATTGCTCAAATTTAGTTACCGATGCGTGCCAAAGAGGAAACTTGAAACAGTTCATATTATCGATTTCCATTATAGTCCTGGATACTTTAACGGAGAGGATAAACTAGCAGACTAGTCATTTATGATTTGGTGGTAAGCGGAAAAACCATTGTAATAAAGGTGGCAGTGATACGACGGTTGTTTGGGGGTTGAATGCACGTAACGTATCAACATGAACAGTTAGCTGCGTAGAACCTTTCCCGTTCATGAGAGTCAATAAATTGGCACCGCTGTAAACATTTTAGACAAAAGTGTGATGATCACATTTTAGGTGGGAAAACTCTAGTAGAATAACACAGGTGATAAATTTAGCATTCTTTTTGTTTGATGAGAACAAGATTTATTAGGTATATTGGATGACTCCGTAGACTTTGTGTGTAAACGAATCATTCCATGTTCAGCCGTAAAAAGATAATTGGCGGAAACTCACTACATTGACCATTGAGTTAATGACCTAGTGGGTATTGCTATAATTATGTCGGTTGATGTCTCAACCGACTGGCGTAAAATTTGAGTTAGACAGCTGATGAATTGGAGCAGAAAACGGAAACGGTTAGCGTTGGGGTTAGTAAATATACGTCAAGTTCGTTTCCATAACTCGGGTCTTTGCAACTCACAGGAGGCCTTAGGTATGGCGAACGTCAAAAGGCTCAGTTGCTGAGTTGTCTGGAAAGTGAATGCGTCTAATAATATCACACACACAAAAAAGTAAAAAGGTTTTCTTGCTGGTGACTTCTTATTTCAACTTACAGCTTGGTTGTTTAGTTTGCAAACAATGAGCACCGTGATGCTTATTGTAAGAATTTGAAGATGCGTGACAATTAAGCTGTGTGGTCCTCTCTTATGAATTGTTTTATTTTCTCGGATAAGGCAAGTTGTTTTAATTTTGGTTGTATGGCGGTTAAACATTCGTTCGAGCCATAGATGTATTACTGCTGTGATTGCTTCGGATAAAGTTTGTTGAAAAGGAATTTTAACACTACAGTTAGCGGAGGTTAGAGTTTCCTTATTTGTGCAAGCTAAGATTGTGTGCCGTCCAATTGATGCTTTTTAAGTAGAAAACTTTACTTGGATTGATAAACAGTTTACGATACACTGACGAAAAGGTTAAAACAAGAAACGGACTTGATCGCCATTAAAACTCTTCATAACTCGTGTTTGTTATGCTTCTGTGTGTCATGCCCAGTGATATGATCAGTGGGTTTAACAGGTTCTTTTGAGCAGTAATTTTCAGAAGAATATTTGTCATACGGAAAACAGTTATGGATAACATATAAATGTAACCTAGTTTTGCATGCAACGGGAAATGTCATTAACACGCCGTTGCCTTCATGGTTTCATAGCTAAAATACAGTGAACTACGGCAGTAACCAGTATTTGTTGTCCTGAAATATTAGAGAATGTAACAAACAAGAACTTGGAAAAAGCGAAGGAAAGAAAAATGGAATGTGACCGCATATGTTAGAGAATATGTTAGTCACGCGTAGCCACGGAATGCTGAAAGATCTACGAAATGTTGAGGCTAGGGTCACAACTAATTGAACGCTGTGCGATAAAAATATGGATCCATTTTAACATGTAGTTTATAGGTTTGTCTTCTTTGTAACGAAGAGGGTAACAGACTTAGTAGGCTTGTCTATCATTGTCTCAGCCTGTTCGATTGTGTCTCGTCGGACAATCAGATTATTATTGCTACACTAAACTGGTACGTGGTTTGAACAACTCCAGATTTGTGATAAACCGTTAGGATAGAGCAGATGTACACTCGGTGTGTATGCTTGACACTTATCGTATTGAATATTATTTACCAGGCCCATCATGGGTTGGTTTTATCTAAGAGGTGGTGGAGCAGCGATGTGATTGTGAAATATGTAAGTCTCGAATATTAAGGGTAGTGAGATCGGTAAGTGTCGTCTGAATGATTGGAAATGTAGCATTGCTGATGAGTAGTTGTGAATTTGGTTAATTTCAAGTTGAACATCACCTATAATTGGTCGCAGCTGTCGCTTTCCCATATACTTTCCGGTCGGCCCCTTTTGAACAGCAGAAGCAATAAACTCAAGTTCAGTGTTCACATATGCCGATTTGGTCGTGCCTAATGTGAGGCCAATGGCACAGTGGCCAACACCGCTGCCTAATGAAAGCGTAGCCGGAGTTCTGGTCCTGGCATTGGCAAGGACATGCACTACTGACGACCTCTAATGGGAGCGAAATTCGAGTCTAGTGCTTCTTTTCGAAACGGGCCGACTGTAAATTCTATGGGAGTGCGACAGCTACGATAAATTGTGGGTGATGGTCAACTTATATTAAAACCAAAATCCCTACTACTCATCATTAATCAAATACCACTCAACAAGTCAATGATTTCTGTGATTTCAACTTGCACAGAAGTCCAAGTCGAGGAGTCATCGATTTGAGTTAACAGACAGTAACTGTATCTCCTATCGAAACGATCGGGCAACCTGATCATTTCTCACAAGCAAAGTGGTTGTGCGTTCACATATGATAATTCGGTCGTGCCTAAAGTGAGGTCAATGGCGCAGTGGTCAACACCGCTGCCTAATGAAAGCGTGGCCGGAGTTCTGGTCTAGTCTGTGGCAAGGAAATGCACTACTGACAAGCTCTAATGAGAGCAAAATTCGACTCTAGTGCTTCTGCTGTTTGAAAGAAGCCGAATGGAAAATGTAAGTTACTGCAGCAGCTGCGATCAATTGTGGGTGATGTTCAACTTGAAATGCAGCATTCGTAAACTTCGCTGACCTAAAACGTTATCCACCATGGCAGCTTGCTACATTCAAGGCAGTGCTTGCACTCATATTCTTTATAACTTGTCTACTTAGTTTTGTTTCGATTGTTCTTTAATTCCGCTACATTTTGTTATCTGGATCTTACTAGTACAGGTCAAACCATTCTTTTACTTAACTTGCGCATGACTTGTAAAATAAATTGTTCAGGCTAGACCGTTTATTTTGTGTGCAATGAACATGTTATACAAGGGATCAACGTGAATACTGAGGTTCCCTGTGAGTGCAGTCTAAGATGTAGTTCATATAAACCTCAAAGTTACGTAAGTATATGCGGATAAAGCTGCATGGTTTGTCATAGACAAATTACCTTCTCATTACTTTGGCCGAACTATTGACGCTGAGTGGGAGGGCATTTTAATACAATGGTTTTAAGGTTACAAATCTTAACAACGTAATACCAGGATAGGGTAATATGGACTAACACAATAACAAGGTTCAATTCTGTTCTCTGCATACTGATAACATTCAGTTGACTTAGAGTTCCAGGCTTTCGCATTTCATTTATATATATCGTTTCCCTACTTTATGTTTCCACTACATAAACATAAATAAATCGAATGATATTAATCAGATAGATGTATGGTTGTTACATTTATTTTTAAACTACCAAAATATAAGATTCGTAAAATCACACACTTCCGTGTGATCAGTCGGTAGAGAAATGCACTTTTACTGCGTTTAGCTGAATCCTTATTGATCTTCAACCGTAAGTCAGATTTGTGACAGAATTTTGCTTGTTCACACTGTTTTAAGTGAGCTTGCACCTACTTACTAATATATCCTAAGCCACTTCTATATATATATATATATATATATATACATAATAAAAACATAATAACTGCGGAAGATGCCGGGAACTTCGTGGTCGATGCAAATATCGCCCTACCCGAGTTACCTCCCACACTTCAGTGCATTGTTAAAAGGTTATGCTTCCGGTTTGCCAAACAACTGTGTATTTATAATAACTCATTCGTTGAAACAAACTTCAGGTGTAATATCGTCCGTATTATGCACTTAAAGTCGTTTGTGTATAAATAATGAAGAGTACACTGTAACTCCACTGAGTCATCATTTCACCCAATCTCTACCTTAAAAGTGCTAACCAACTGATGGGTTTCCGGAGTCCTTGGTCTATAGATTTTCACATCACTGCGATATTATCTGTGCGTTGTTTTTGTCAGTTTGTAACACTGTAACTAGGACAGACGCTTGGAGTCATGTCAAAATTGGGAGAGTATTGTGTTCTGAAATTAGTATCCAAGCAAGTTCAGTAAAAGATGGCTTTAAACTTGCGGTGGAATAGATCGTCATTTGGTTAGTGTGCATCTCTAATCAACAGTGCACGGGGCACATAATTTTTTTTATAAAGATAGATAGATAGACAGGTATGCACGGACACTGTAACGTTTACGTCATAAAAAAATGCTGAGTTATATTAAAGAATCTCCCGGTGAAATTTGACAGTATTGCAAGATTATGAAAAGATTGCAGTTATGTTACATTGCATCTGATGTATTATTCTTCTCTCCTGCCAAAGCAAAGACCAGTGGCTAGAAAATAGATGACAGAAAAATGGTGGCCATCTGCAGAACAGAATTACACGAAGCGCTTATTCACTTTTGGGTTAAATCTGTAGTATATATTTGTAAAACAATCTTTCACAGTGTTAATGCCGAAGGCAGATTTTACAATAATTTGAACGAATTACTCAAAAAAGATCACTTACGTTTAATTCACAATGCAACATGCCGCGAGATTAGTTCCCTAATGGGTTCGCCCTAAGTTTTCCAAGCCGTATGGTAACGCGAATCGGAATTCGTGATGAGAAAAAGGCGAGTCTGCAAACAAACCCTGTGTTGATGTACTCATCTTACATATGCGAACTTTGATGCAACAAACAAAGGTGCTAGAGATTTGGACGTGAGAGAACCTTAAGCATAACCGTCAAGGAGGACAAGTGTCAACGAAAACTCTAGGCGACCTTCAGAATTCAAACAAGCGTCAAACTGGTTAAGAGGCGTTCTCAATAGCAATAGCTAAAACAATGTTAGTGAGTGTAGCTTACAGTAGTAAAGATGACGCGGATTCATCCTACAGCCACGAGTAGAAATGCGACACCCAGGCCAAAACACTAACATTGATGTTAGTGGTTCGTAGTAAATTTACAATCACATGGTGATGTGAACAGGTACGGTGGCACTAGTGTAAAGCAAGTAGGGAGTTTAGAATTTTGAGGATTTCAAAGGTGATCTCACCACAAACAGAATAAGTTCGTAAGACTAGTTTGCAGACTTTTCGAATTAAAAAGGAAACAATTTTGAGGATTCTGTGATTCGGTTGCATTTGGACCAGTGACGGACGCAGTGTGCCCAACCATGGCAAGCAGTCTATCAGCTGAACTACACAGCCACGCCAGAAGCTGGAAGATTTCGCACCTATGCGTTGTCATCTACTTGTTGCACTGTTTCACACGGATTCTACCAAATCGACCAAAAGATCAGGTGCCGAGGCAGGAATTATCAATCAGTTTACGATGTCACTGATGAGCACTGAAATTTTATTAGTATCGGGTAATGTAAAGGTGAGTTTTGTTACAAAAAAACACAAAAAAACACAAGTTAACATGCAACATGCGCTTGCACAACACAGGTACCTTGAGAGTCAAGCCAACTCATGTCTTTATCCACATATATACAGCAGTTTCCAGTGTCTTTGAAATCACCAATCAAAATTGAGCTTTGACCCACCCACTGTCGGGCTCAGCTTGTGAGTGGTTACTTTCTTCAATACGTTGTACACACACCGCTTGCCCCCGTGTTTGAGGCTCTGAAAAGAAGTAGAAGAGGTTGTACAAAGTAAAACAAAGTGGTGATATATTAAACATTACAAAAATACTGAAAAGAGTTCTTCATAAGCAACGTGGTTCTTAAGTACACTTGGTTTTACTAAAATTTTTGATGTTAGTTATTTCAAAGTTCAGTAGGAAATACAATACAAAATAAGGCTGACGATAAACATGTTCGACAAAACTGGCTGTGAAAACAATAGTTTACTGATGGTCAGGTATTCCTTTCACTTGTCGGTGGTCAATATCCTTGATGGGTTTGAAGCCTGCAACCTTCATTTATGAAAACTATTATAAATGGTCAATCCAGATCTACGTAAAGTCAACTTGAGTGCTGTGTGACTGTCGACGACGATCCATAGAGAGGTACAACTTATGATTCTCGGAGATATTAAAGACTCAAGCCAGGGTTTATTCACTAGCCCGACTACATCGTTGTTACACGATTTCTCTTATATAATTGGCCAGATATACAGAGAGATTCATATATAATGTAACATTCCGCTCCAAGCATTAACATTGCTTGCAAGGTTTATTGAGGTTTCTCGAAATAAGTGGCTACCGCAGTTCGTGGAGTTGAGTATCGAGTTATGGGTTTCAACCACCTTATTACATCCAAGATAGTTTATTAATTAGTACCACAGCATTCTGATAAATGATGTGCTCTCGTTTGAGCATTCACTTATGTTGTCATTCTGTTTCACCGTACCTACTAGGCTTTGTTTGTGAATAGTAACTCACAAGATGGAGCTTCTATCTGATAAGGTGTGGCAACTGGTGTGCGTGAATAGCTATGTTTGCTCAGTTTCTCGTAAAAACACATGTACTGCCATTTCAATGGCTACTTTATTGTGTAAGTAAATAAGCCACGAAAGAAGAGATTTCATTGCATTCCTACAAAACAGGATCATGTAGAGTCTATTTGGACTGTCATTACCGTGAAGTATAACAAAATCATTCTTGTGTATCACATTATAACATCACTGGGGACGCCGAGCTAGGCAATGCATACTGTCAGGGCGATGTGCGTTATTTATTTAAACAACTGGGCTCATCAATGCATTTTGTACACTTTAGTTTTTCGTCCTAGAAATGTGTAGTCCCAATTAGTATAGCAGAAAATATTGCACCCGTCCGCGAGTTTCATTAACACGCATGCTGTGAGGAGTAATTTTATGAAAATAAGTTACAGTATACCTCTCCAAATATGTTAGAATGTAGATCCACGATCAAAGGAAGATCATTTTTGTTTGCCAACGTGTGATTCATATCATACTGATAGAAAATATGTATCAAACCATTGTTATTGTTCACCATCTGCAAGACTGAGAACTGAACGAGACAGTGAAAAATAAGAGTAAAAAAACCGGGTTTCTATAATAATTTGGCCCATTGAAACAAAAGCGACATTGCTGTTTGACTGTCACTTCAAACCATAATTCACAACAGAATGTAAGGGCTGGACTTTGATGAGTCAGTCACTGAGATGTTATCTACCGCAAGCATTTTTCGTTCATTCATCCACGGTTACATTCGAAGTGTTCTTTGAACTCGTATGTTGTAATTACTGATGTGGGAAAAACGTCGACAGAAAGTCATCGGTTTTTATAAAAAAATAAACTTCTGGTGCAATCACTGGATATTGCTATGCTACTTGAATGCGTATACAGACGGTCTCCTCTTATTTAATACTAATCAGAAGCATATTCTACAGTGGCTTTGCCCATGGACGACTATGAACAGATGTATGGAACTAAAATTATCACCAAACAGAATGCTGATCATGTGATTTATGATCAAGCTGATAAGCACGAGTGAACGAGTGTTTTTACCATGCTGATGGCGTAATTTTCTCAACCAAGGGTTATGTCCGGTAACTTGAAGTTGTCGGCAATCCAGAAAGGAAGTGTTGTTAAGCAAAATAACACCTGTCTCGAGATTTACTTGACTTACCCAGGCGTTTCTTTTCCACAGTGGTGGGGTACGTGAAATACCAATGTTGGAAAAGCAGGAGAACTCAGCCAACATCCATGGTAACACCTGTATCACTTTTAGTAGGCTCATTCATGCACACTATTACGGGCATAGGAAAAACTGCGATTCTTACCGGAAAGGTAAGTCCCCCACATGAATCGACCCGGTACCACGTTAACCTGAGTAAACTGAATAAAAAATAAGTCAGAACACTCAGTTTACTTATAACTTGACCATATTTGATAAAAGCAACTTTGAACAGTACTCGGAAAATGATAGTCAACATCGCTCAGCCGATACGGATAAAACGCGGAAATTTTCTAGGTAGCACCAGCGTCTGACTTCAGGCTAACACACATGTTTGTCTGTGTTTTGGTATCGCTGTTGCAGGTGGCCTTTAACAGAGTCTAGTGCCTCTCTGAATCATTGGGTTGCACACCAACTCAACAGTCCGACAAATGTTCGTTTGACTGCGTGAGAATGTATCGAGAACTTTAAGCAAGTGCAAAGCAAATGACTGAGGCAGTTGATACGAACTTGTCCCGAAAACACCATTATGCTTGCTTTCATCTACAGCTCTGTAACACTCAGTTATTCCACGTCTGATGAGGGTTGTGGTATAAACATTTTGCCACATACAGTTAGAAAACCGCTCTGAATGCCATCATATTCTCGAAAGCGCTCATATCACATTGGACACCGTCTGCTCTCCTGTAGTTCATAAAGACATTTGGTCAAAATAAATCCAAGTATGTTACAACGGGGTATCACCTTGCGGTGAAGCAGATAGCAGGAAGCTGTTGATTTTGTGAAACGACCTGAAAACCAAAAATACGAACGCTCCGTGCGTTACCAAACAGAAATATCCTATCTGTCTGGCTGGGTAGTGTTGTATTGGAGAACGAGTATCCAACCATCATACCTGCGTAAGTCTACTGAAAGCTAGCTGGAAGGAAAGAAGTTCTACATGTACGCTTAGTACACGCCAGTTGAATGCTGCCAGCCACCACAGTATTTTCTATCCAATCGTATGTTTCATTTTGACAGTTCTCCTGAAGAAAACCGATGAATAGAGTTCGTTCACAATTTCACGAATTCCACCTTGACGTTTTAAAAAGTAACGGGTTTCAGCCGTTTGCAATGTAGTGAGGATATCAGCTAATCATTTGTCACATCGCGTCCGCCTTGCCGATGGTGCGGTCGATTGACGTAACGTTTTAAGCGGACAAGTGATAACCTGACACAGAGAAATGAAATCGTTCACCAAGGGGTTAGCCACTGTTGGTCAGGTTCCTCTTCCGAGCTGGGAACCGCGCGACGCACAGGATCAGTGCCTGGAGACGTTAGGTGAGGTGACGGTGACTCAGGTTCAGTGGTATGAATTGAGTAGTTGTTTGGTCTGTCTGTCTATGAAGTAAGTGCAAGTAACGATACTGGATGGCGAAAGCCATAAAAACACTGATTTGCTAATGACGCCTTAATTTCACTTATAGCTCGGCCGTTTGGTCTCGAAGTGATTTGAATACGATTTTGAATATTTCGAGTATAAATAAAGTTGTTTTAGTCATTCGGGTACCAACCGTTTTATCGAGGATAAGCCTTTCGGTTTTCTTCGTGGTTATATGGCGGCTAAGCATCGGCACGAACCATTGATGCATTTGTGTTTTTGATAAATATGGTGATTGTGATCGACACAGATTTAATCACGACATGGCTGACTTTAGTACAGAATCAGTCGGTTTTCCGATTATCATTTCTGATCAGGCTTTAGTAGTTATGAAGTAGTTTCCCAGTGAGTTCAACCGGTCTTTAGCACTAGGAATCTTCCCAATAAAGGGTCGGTTCAGTAGTCTAGGTACCCATAATAGCTTTTAAAATTATGCACATATTGTGGTGGATTGTCAGGCCGGAGGTGTGAGCGTTCCAACACTCGATGGAATACCTCGATGCGGGGAAGTTACGTCCAAAAACTCTCAACGATCGGATGGCGGACAACGGGGGCAGTCGGATGAGTCATCGCTTGACCGGATCGGACCAACAGGCGAGACACGGCAGGCAAAACAGAATGGACGACGACATCGGAGGCTCGATTATTCCAACACTCGGGGGAATATTTCGACATCACCGGGGAATACGATTAAAGCCCATTGTAGATAGATGAAAGACAACACGGGCGACCGGACGAGCCATCGCTCAACGAAATCGGACCAACAGACGAAGAAGGGTCAGGCGGAAAATCCCCCGATAGACGGTGCCGATCACACACCTAAACCGGGCAGAAGTGCACACGACGCGTGAACGGAAACCTGGGGGTGTTGTGGACTGGAATGCTGACTCATAAATGCCTGCGCGCCTGTAGCATGGTAACTAGCGTGTTGGACAATAACGACTGTGCGTTATTGGACGCCTTTTCGCTACACTGGTGCCGTGACCAGGATACGAACTTGGGTTCTTGCGGATGCACGAATGTTTTAAACACTGAGATAGTCACTAACGCGTACTCATTGGTTGTCCTTACTCTCAGCTAAACACCTGTCTGACGCTTTACATTCAGACAGATCTTTCCTGTCGGTCTCTTTAGATAAGAAGCAGTTAAATGGAATTTCGTTTTTGTTACAACTCCAGTGATTGTAATTTGCCACTCAAATGTAATAACCAGATCACCCCTACTGTGAAATGAAAGTTTCAGTAATCCCTATGACTAGGAAATAGGCGGGTGGATCTTAGTTGAACTATTGATCAAAGCAAAATGGTATATCTGCCAGTAAGTCACAACCAGCGAGAAATACTTGATTCTGTCAAGATATTTCTGAAAAATGCTGGCTGCGAAAATTCTATCCGAATGAAAAATCTTTAGTCACTTCTGAGTTATGTACGTACAGTTTTGACGGTAAACTGAACACATTGTGAATATTCTGCCTCAAAAAGCTGTGGCGCTAAGGGTGTTCGGTAATGAAGCGCTGGCAGCCTGACCACTGAGAGCAAATTGTAACGGACAGTTACGGCTATTGTCTCTTCATTTTTAGTTTATGTTCATTGAATGCTAAATTAAATCTTGAACGGTAGCGTAACAGTTGCATTCCAAATCATATTAATTAACGGGGAGAACTCTGACTGCAGTGAAATCTCATGCGATTGTCAAGAGTTAATATGATTGCAGATTTTTTCACTAGCGGTTCCTTTCATGATAATCCTTTACAACCCAGTGGAAGATATTCGGTACTGTTTCGGAACTAGCCCAAACACATGGAAGAACTATAAGTTGCAGATCATGTTCAAGAGATACCAGTGAATGATAGCGTTACTGACTTGATCCTACTACGTGGAGAAACTGACTGATATTGCGGAGGTTTAAGTGCTGCAGTGTGTGCCGCGGATCAACAACGACAGCGCGATGATTTCATTTCGGAATCAACGATCCTGAAATGAAAGTCGTGTACTGTGAGCATGTTTAGAATATCGACTGCAAGTATTAGAATTCCTTGGTGCAAATTTTATACAATTAAATTTCAGTTGCAGCTCTTGCATTTAGACAAAGTTGCAACCGGTCACCCTACAAAATTTGCACTAGACTAAAGTTTCATCCCTGTTTTAGCTGTTCAATAGTGCATGATTCTGCTAACACTGGGGCATGAAGTTGGGTTCAAATTTTGGAGAGGCAACTATGATGACCACTGCATGTATGATTTTAGACTAGACGTTACCAAGTTGGCACATAAATACTGAAAACAGTAATCAGGTTTCCCTGTTGTCTTGACTGAAGACGTAGTAATTCTGCTGTTCTCTCTAATCGATAATTCACCGATTAAGGCTTCTTAGCCAAGTGTAAACCACATAGTTTATTGAACGTAGTGAAAGATGGTTTAAACACTGTCAGATAGTAGCGGAAGCCAGTAAACCTTTATCGACCACATCGTCAACTAAAAATACCAACAGCAACTGTGCGGTTATATTTATCTAGGGACGCCGAGAATGACATTGTCTAACGGTAAAATTGTCAACGGTAAGAAACAACAAAAGTTTGTGGCTGATTCCAAACGATTTTAGATGATGACAACAGCTTGTTGTCACTCTTGAGTTTAAAGTAACTACTTCGTGAAAATTAAACCACGTTGAAATGCACAACCTGAACAGGTGTCCCGCGTTTGCATCACATCTTGCGATGTTCTCAGTAGACGTCACCTTTTCGTTTCTGTTCACATTCTGAAAGGTGAGCTTAAAGAATCCATTGAGCTTGGCGCTGAATATTTTCTGGCAACCAGTTGACCGCCATGATTCGTACGGATGATCTTGTTATGCCAAGCCTCTCTATTGATGGTTTACAAATCACGTCAAACCTCGCAACTGACCAGGCAGGCCTGTGTAGAATGTCCTTCGCACCTTTAAAGTGCAAATTACCGCTTTAGCATTGAGGAATTCCCACCCCATCGTTTGTTACTGACGGTTCGTTTAAGACTATGAGACGTTTCACATACTTAGGCAACACTACCTGACCAGCTTATAACATTGCTGATGAGGCACCGATAAGAATACCAAGGGCATATGTTGCCCTTACCAACCTACGTTACAAATGGCATCAGAACGACATACAGCTGTCATCAAAAGGAATGGAGTTTAACGTTTGTTCTATATGTCAATTAAGTGACCTAGAATTGATTAAGATATCACACATCAAGTGGGATGATCAAGTGAGTAAAGCGGCCGTTTGCCGGCGCGTATTTTGGTTGGCTCCGAATAGACGGTTAGTTGACCAAGTGATCTGGCCACAGTGTCAGCATGCTAGCAGAGAGTATACCCCAATCAACCCATCAGAGGTTTGGTGGAAGCGCAAGATTGTCAAGTAAAAACATGGTCCGAAATATGAACTAGTCCGTCGAGTGAAGTGGATCAGTGTCGCTAACCCTGTTGGGAACCTTACGATCACTTGATCCGCCGGTTAGAAACACCTTCCAAAATGGCAGGGTGTAGCACTCAACTTCGAGTTTGCATCTCCAACACTGCTAATTTTGTTTAGCTATAAACATTTATCACGAAAGTGAACAAACGACGTAAACAAATAACCGAGCTCTAGGTGAATGTGAGGTATTACGAACAAAACATCTTTGAGATTTTCGTCGTCTAGCGTTCTTAATTGTACTTACTTCACGAACATTTCGGCAGGAAAACTGCAATATCCATATTATTGTACACGATTACTCACCATCTGTTTGCCCGTCCACATTCATCCACTCTGTGAACCGCAAGTGCTTCAACTCTAAAGACGAACCTGATCTGCAATAGCTAACTGACTGGTAAATAGCTCACAGGGACGAAAATAGGCATTCAGTGAAAAAGAAAGTACACATACGTTCCTACCCCTTCCAAGAAAGTTCAGAGACTAATCTCTGCGCACGATTTCACTGTTAACGCTTTCTCTTATTTTCAATTCTCTGGCACTGAAAACAGGTGAAAACAAGGCTATAAGTAGTACGCGTATTAACACTGCACGAACGTTTAGCAAACGTTCCGCCATTTGGTGTATTCATCTTAACAGATGCGCGTGGTGTGTTCCTAATCAAATCATATCGCTTCATCTCGTTATCTTATTGGATATGAGGTTAAACTCACTAGAGAATGACTAAGTTCACGTTCCAATAATCATCCTGTGTGCTCAGTGAGGCTCATATCTAGTGAATCCGCTGGTCAGGTAAGAGTTCACATTTCGATTATAACAACCATTCCGACATGGAACCTTGTCTTAAGTCATTCAATGGTCACCGAAATGCCCGTTTGATGGCCGACACCTGACCCAAGTCGCACAGGTCACGTTGACTCACAGGCAAAAAGAAGCAGATTTTGTCGTTCTCTGTAGTATCTTGTCTCTTCTACTGAGTATCTCTCATGGACGATAATCCTCAGCAGAAAACTCATAAATAACAAACTTTTGACAAGCTTCTACCCACCATCTCGAAACTCTTCTCTTCATCATTTAAGCCGTTTACTAGTTCCACTTTTTAGTAGCTCAAATTTTCAAATTCTGATGAGTTAACGCACCAGTTTGGCCAAAGGATTTGTCATAATTCGATCACTGACAACTGTGCGTCAACAAAGGCTATCGGCACCTGAATGACTCGGTTGAACAGAGTTTCATTAATCGTTGGTGAAATCAGCTTGAAAAATCGACTGAAATATGTAGGCGATACTAAACGAATTGTGAATATTTGCCAGGGATTCCATTATAATCTGCCTGAGTTGGTGCGTCACATGATTACCAACTCAAAACGTAGAACAATTATCCACAAATATTGAGTAAAAATTTGAGACTGCGTAAAACTGATGCGTACCAATTACGGCTACGCTTCTGCACATATTATTGTGACCTATCTTGTGAGTAGCATCCATTCAGACATTGTCAAATTGGAAGTCAGTATAGTTTTATTAATTTGAATCAGTCCAGCCTGTAGAGCCTCAATATATTTTGATATATGTGCAACTACAAATAACAAATCTCTCTTGATTGTCTGATGCACGAGTGTTTGAACGGTTAGTCATTATGAGTATGATCATGTTTTGTATCGCTGTACTACGTTGATCCGATATTGTCACAAGTTTTACCATTCCACAACAAAACATGACAAAAAATTTACCAAAAAAATTTCAGTGTTGTACGAATTATTGCATGCACTACGTGTGACAAAAGCGAATGCGTTGAAATTAAGTTCATTTGATTTTGCCCAAAAAGATTCCGCTTTATTCTTTTTACCCTACAACTTCGTGTAACTCCAAACAGACCTAAACAGGTAACAATTTTTCAATATTAGGCCGTCGTTTGTTGGTATTTCTAAGTTCAGATTGATCAGAACAATCTTACTTTCTGCGAGTTGTAAAATTACTAACTACAAAACTTACAGATTTGGAAAATTCATTTACTGATCATTAAGTCCATTTAACTAACAAACGATTTTTTTTTATTCAAGCTGTAGGTTATAAAAACTGTACCCTTAGATAAGGCCTATTTTCGGAGTCAAGTTTCTTCTTGGTTAAACCTGGTGAGGTTTGCACTGAAGACCATGTTGACCAAGTTGTGGCTTTTCAGTCCATACGCTACACCGATCATACTCATATAAAACATCCTTGGTGCTCTAAACTTAATAGCCTACATCAAAAGAAAGCATGTCATTGGCAGCGGAATATTGGTGCGACGAGTCACAGTTGTGTTTCGAGCAAATAAATCGAAACATTAGCATGAGAGATTCTAGTCTTCGCGGACCACATTCAAGTGACTGAAGTCATATTTTCTTGTGGCACACATACAACAAGGACACAGATGAGAAACAAACAACACTGAACAAAGTAACTTACATTTATGGTTTTGCATGAAAATAACTGTTTTGCAGATTCGCCTGCTGTATACTTGGCAATGGCTTCACAGGAATAGTTTTCATAATAGCACGCATGGCTAATCAGAGTACACTACGTGCCAAGTTTCACTGCTAGGTTACAGGCACAAACAAAAGTGGTTGTGTGTCTGGTCTTTCCAGAAGTTGAACTACATGTATGTGAAGATCATTTCGGACTTTGTTGATTGAAAGATGCCGGATTTCAATCAACCCTAACTGAAAAGGTGACACCATGTCAAAGATAGGTCTATTCGCTTATGAAGTGGAAGTTGGACCGCTGAGCTTATGATCCTGAGAAACAGTGTGGTTTGAAAGGTCTTAACAGACATGCCAAAAAACTCCGTGCTTGTGGGTGGTAGGTCGAATGATCAGAGTTTGCAAAGAAGAAATGTAACATCTTTTACTCGTCAAAAAGTAAAGGACATCTTCGTAAATTAAAGTTCACAGACTATCCTGGATGCCAAACCTACAAGATGTGAATCGATATAGGCATATATGGGATTTGTTGGGTCTCAGGATAACTAGTTGGCAACAACTATGCGCCAAGCTCAGGTTCCAACATGCAGTTGTGCATATCAGGGAATCGCAATATTGAGAATTTGAGTAATGAAGGTCCATTTTGAATAAATCGCCAGTTATTCAAGTCAGTCAGAACTAGGATAGCCAACGAACCTCCGTAAGTGGATTGGGTACCGATAGTCCGCAATATGTTCCGGTTTAAAGTGGTAGATACAACTATCAGTGGTTTACTCTGCACGGCAATGCGTCTAGACTCGTCACCACTGAATTAGAGAGGTACGTATTAGTAAGACAACATTTAAATTTCACTAACGGATTGATTGAACATGACAAACATCTTAAACTTTATCTATCTACTTATCAGAAATGAATTTTCTGGATGGTCTGAGTTAGCAAGTCTTGGAAACAATAGATTGTAATTTGGATTGGCAGTCTGGATAGCTGAAATTTTAATACAACTTCACAACAGTTGTCAGATAGTAAGAAAGATGTTGACATCAAACAGTATTCCCAGCTCACCTTGACCATCAAGATCATACAAACAAAACTTCGTTTGTCTGTATCTGCGATAGTTAAATTACGCAGTCAAACAGTACAGAAACATCAGGAGGTTCTCCCAGCAAACGAAAGCACCCACTGAAGCAATAAATAGGGCGCTTCTATTCTATTTCAGTCTGCATCAGTTCTTATAGGTCGTGTGGTTTTGGGTTCACTTTTGGTTAGCATGGATATTCCAGTTTATGTCTGAGCACGCTAACACCACTTGGCTCTTCTGTGTCTAATGGCAACAAACGCCTTGTATTGCGAAAGCCCGCGACTTGCCCACCTCAATGAGCTCGTAAAAAGCGTGAGGAAAAGCCCAAAGGCAACTCTCGCAGTCGACCGCGAGCAACTTATAAACTACACGGCAAACATTGCCAACTGCTGCTGTGAGCTCTACATGTTGTGACCAAACTGTTTGTTACTTACGTAGGAAAACGAAATGACAGGACTGCATTACCGTTCAAATTTACTTCCAGTGAAGCTTGCCGAGATTCCAATTCAGATCATGAAACAGCAAGCACAATAATGTCTTAATAATTGCCAAAATCCATCAGGCAACACAATCATTAATGCTATGTTCATAAACGGTCTTTACCAGCACACCTATATGAGAGTAATATCGTGTACTCTACTGATTGGTGAACAAAAGCAGTACGAGTGCGTGAGTGACTCAAAGCGGTCACACTTTAATAGTGAACAGTTCTTTATTTACAAGGACAAATTGAGATTTTTATTAGTGTTCATTATTGGGAGAAAACCTTGTTGCGTTTTGAATGGCTTCTTTGGCACCACTTTTCACGACCTTGGTTAGGACAATTCGATTGTCTAATTCCGGCAAACGTTCGAAAAATTGTTTTACTCAGTATTTGATAAAATTTCAACGTATTTGCTGATCGTCGTTCTGACTTATTGGAGTTATTCTATCAGCAACAGCTTCCGTATGAATGTTCGTTGACCACACTTCCTCCACTGAAGAAATCACCACAGCGTATTCTCATTTCTCCTCATTCTAGAGAACAGTGTGACCAGTAGACCATACTAGGTCAAATTTGTATTTCAGTGGAAAAATCAAGGCATAATTTAGGCTCACAAAAACGGCTGACAATTCAGCAGCCGGTCCCACAGAAAAACTGCCCAGAGACTTACTTATGATGGATGCAGAGTTCACCTATTCACTTGAGGTTCACTTTAAATTATACGTATGCCCATCCTTGAGTTTGCACAGCGTTTCATTCAACTTTCGAGGCTAGAATCATGTCTTATCGGTCGGCCCCCAGCACTTTAGCCGATTGCTAAATGTTTGACGCTTCTTTCAGAAATCATGTCATGCAGACACTTGATTCTGTGTATGATAGCTACCAGACAAACGCCAAACTGTGATCAGTCTAGAGATGATTTGTGTTGGAGTGATTTGGTGTTATCATTGTTGAATTCAGTGGACATTAGGCAAATTCGCCAAGCCTTCATTGGGGAACGTTGAAGGATTACCAATGGTGTTGTTTTTGCGCAGACGTGGTAAAGTATGATGATGCTTTGTGTGGATGAGTCACCTCATTGTAAATAATGTGCATTCATCTCCATATGTTCTATAGAATTATTTAACGCATAATGCAGCAAAAATACGTTTTCCATGAAAATATTTCACTTAAATCTATAAAATATTGCAATATAAACAATTACATGCAAGATAGAGTGTTGATTAAGACGCAGATTGCAGTCCCACTTGTTTGGGTTGACGAAAGACGGTGCTACCTGATTGTTGATCGAATTAATCAGTTAGTGAACAAGGCAACTGAAGCAACTGAATGAATCGTTTCTGTCCGTACGAGGTTGGATTGCGTAGTCCATTAGCGATGGCCTCAACAACGACCACCGTTCGCCAGCGAATGAATGCTGACAGATGCGCGGGAAATCTATAGAGACTAGTGAAAGGCCGACCTAGGTCAGTTTGTTGATTGTTGCCAGTCCGTTGATCTATAAGAGTAGTCCTGATCAACCTTTTTTCATCTGTCCGGATCTCTTCCGAATGATGCAATCCGATTCTGTTAAACAACTGGCGAGTAATATGATCCATGTAGTTTGCTGATCAATTGCAATCGAACGGAAAATCAGAGGAAAGAATAACTTGTCCGACTGCATTGAATGTGAGATGACCTGCCAGTTATCTATCCCGTGTGCCATCTTTGAATGACATTCACGCAGGGTAAAACTTTTAATGAACTTCTGGGATGCCTTTTGGTACTTGATAACCCTTTGTGTATTTGGTCACAATAGTATCTTTGTGGCCATTTCCGTGGGGAGTGAGGGTTACAAATTCTAACTGGTGATACAAAGCATCCGGCAGACAGATTTTGCTAACTCTATCACCTAGACGTTTGATCAGGTTTCGTTTGTGTTTCACAATAGTAAAACCATGAAGTGTATGTGCTAACCTGACAAGACAGCTTTGTGATAAACGGATTGTTTAGAACTTGCGTGGACTCGTTTATCCATATAATCACCCAGATAACGAACTGTTTCATTTCAATCAAGTTCAGAGGTGAATTTCATTTGTAGACGTGCACTACTGAACTCGTATAGATATCAACCATATTGGCAATTGAATTTTTGCTGACGAATTTATCAATTTATTTGTCTGGACTTATTCATTAAGTTATCCATTAAAATATTTACCAGTCTTCTCATTGACTTCGCCGTAGAAACAAATTATGCGCGAGGGAAATATCATAGAAGAAAGTCCCTCAAGTGAACATTTAACAGGCCGATTTTTGATATTACTGTTTCCCAATAACAGCACTGGTTAATTAATGTACCCGATGTAAGTTTCTCCGTTTATTAACATCTTGAACGATTTTGATGTGGTATCATCATCTACTTATGTAAGTTATGGTTATGTAATCTCACAAATTTAGTTAACGAAGCTGTATAGCAAAAACAAGTGTTTTCTGATGAACGAGTAATTTCATGACTGGAGTAATAAATTACCATGTGAAATATGCAAAGACAAAAACGGAACCATAAGTACTGCTTAAAAAATGGCTATCAGTAGCAGGCATTCTCTTATTAACCATGGATAAAAGTCTGAGAGGACACTGTAAAACTGGGACATCGGAGAAGCCCGCTATCTCTTAAGAAGGACCTTTTTGTGGCCAGGACCTACTCAAACTGGAACGCGTCGCCTAACTGTGGCTGACACCACTGTGATCGCTAAGTAGCACTGCTGATTCCCCAACACTCTTCCTAACCTATTTTCATGTCGACTAATATGCATACCTGCCAACGATTTCCCGTGTTCCATGTTGACACAGGTGAAGGTCAGCAGTTTTTGTCACAGTTCCTTGACTTTTTTTTCACCAGTTTGTTTTTGTCTCTACGTACTATTGTGTAAAAGAACCGACATAGAGGAGAAGAGTAAATACACGCGTTTATCTCCCTTGCTCAGTCATAATTAGCACTGTAGAAGGTATCACTGAAAAAGGTTCATCATTAAAACTTTACACTTCGGTTTTCAGCCAGCAGAACAAGCCACTGGAAATGAGTATACATGCCGTTGGGTTCGACGTGGGCTGCCAGAATTCATTTGTAGCCATTCTGGATATAAAGGGTTTGCAAACGCTGATAAATGAAAACGGCTCTAGGACAACCTCGTGAGTTCCCAAAATCTTACACTAAGTGAAAATTTCTTAGAACCTGTGTAACGTTTTTAAACAACCAGCGCTTTGTTGGCACATTGACCTCCTTGCATGACGGCGAAACAAAAATGACCACATTACTAAACTTTGTGGATCTTCTGGGTTGCAAGTATAAACCCAGTCTAAAAAATGATCCAATACTTTCCTCATATAAACTGGAGGCCACTTGTCATGATCGTGTTGGAGTTCGAGTGAGTGTTTCGTTGAGCTTCATGTTTTACTAATGCACACAAATTGTTCGTAAATTGTAGGTGCACTTTGCCAACAAATCATGGATTTTTATCCCAGAACAGTTGCTAGCCATGCAGTTACTTCAGCTGAAATATATGGTTGAAAAATTTAGTGAGATCGAATTGTCGAATGTAGTTATTAGTATACCGGTTCACTACAACAACGTACAAAAGCAAGCGGTTCGAGACGCCCTGTCTATTGCCGGTTTAAATTGTTTGCATTTACAATGTGACACCACAGCAAGTATAGTATGATCCAGCATGAGAACTGGTAACCTTATTCAACCCTCTAGTTGCTCTTACCTATGCTTACTACAATCGAATTAATTTGGCTGGTCTCCAGTCTCCGTTAACCATGGTGTTTGTGAGTATCGGTTACAGGACTAGTCAAGTAGCTGTATGCACTCTTGATGGACACTCCTTAAAGATATTGGCCACTGTGAGTGATCCGGAGTTTGGCGGAAGAAAATTTGACAAGAAACTGTTCAAAGTATTTGGCAAAAGATTCGAAAGAAAGCACAACATACAGGTCAGTAGCTTTATCCCTTTATCAAGTTAATCCTTAATATATTATTCAAAATGATCTGTAGCTATCAAACTATCCGAAATCTGCAAGACGTCTGCTACTTGCTTGCGAAGCACTCAAGATACGCATGTCCTCGAATTCTTCGCTTTTGTCAATCAAAGTGGAATCGATAGTGAAAGGCAAAGATTTGGTTGACCAAATGCAAAGAAAGGAATTTGAGGTAATAACCTGATCGATTTATTTGTCACGTGACTCACTGTTTCCTCTCTCCCTCAAATCACTCCCTGAGTAGGTTGTATGCCGAACGCTTCTATGCCGTTTCGAACAATTGCTTCGGCAAAGTTTGTTACTAGCTGAACTGGAACCGAGTAACGTACACGCCGTGGAACTGGTTGGCAGAAGTTGTAGAATTCCAGCGTTGCAAACAATTGTGACTCGAGTGTTTGGCAAACCCGGATCCGTCACAATGAACGCTCAAGAAGCGGTCGCATTGGGCTGTGCGATTCGGGTAAGAACCACCAATTTTTAAAGGCGCCTCAATTGATGCTGATATTTCGTGTCTAACTCATAAATTGTTACGAAGTTAGAACCACTCGTTTCTGGTTTTCTAGAATATCGTTTCTTTTCTATCTCGAAGTATCCGACACTCAAAGTGGCTTTAATACAGGCTTCAGATCATCCATGTTGGGAAGTAGAGAATAAAGCTGGCCAGTCACCTACGCTCTGACCACATGATTCAACTGAGAACATTAAAAATCCTGACAACATTCTATGATGCAAACTGCTGTTTTATCGCAAAAGACTATAAATTTTACTTTCAGAATTGAGTGTAGCATCCGGTTGTGTCAAAACAGACAACAGTATGAGAACGAGAACTCACAGTATGTCAACAAATTGAATTTGCCACACTAATTATCATACAAATCTGCTCGAGGATACGTTTTGTATGGAGTTGCTCTCAACTTATCCAGAAGACCTCATTTTGATTAAGTAGCACGTATTATACACAAACAGAAGACATAGTTCAAACACATGAATTGGTGTGCGGTGATAAGGATGATTATTATCCGGTATACTTACGATGTGATTGGGTGGTTCTGGAAATCCATACAAATGTTTATTATTCAGTTTTAAGAGATACTATGTCAATCATTGCTAGGTACAACTCACTGAAGTCATGAGATCGGCAAAGTAGCGAACAAGACTTGTTTTCTGTGTTTGATCATCAGACAAATTACAACACAATAAATATAAAAAAACAGTTACTAGGGTGGATCAGAGAAACGGGCAATAGAGGTTATGGACTACGTGTTTGTTACCAGTTAAGCAGTCACTGTTCCAAATCGTGGACTTGATTGATTGTGGGTCAGGGGGGCTTAAGTGTCAGCGCAAACTTCTTCTGTGTGCAGGGGTCAGGGTTGCGCAATCGGATACCAATGGCCTCAGTAACGATCAATACGCAGTTGGATGTGTTTTACGCCTTCATATACACTCACGTTTTCTGTTTGTTTCACACAAATTAAAAATGATTACGAGGAGTGATAAGCAATCAACACTTCACGAAGTGTTGCTCCTGCCCAAAGCCATAAAGCCAAGAGGAAATGGGAGGAAAATGAGAGATACAAAAGACTGATGACAAACGATCCTGTGCATTAGTAAGGTCACTGCACTGGGATTCAACACAAACTAAGTTTATAGACAATTATAGACAATTAATTAATACCAAAATAACTTAGCTGAACAAGGTCAAGTGTTCGTCTTTAAAGTCTGTTCACTTGGACTAACTTACGCGGATGGGTCAGCTGAGTTTAGGTCAAAACGTTCGGTTCTGTCACCTCTTTTATTCGGGGTGTCTTTGAAATTGCCAAACGGCCTGCTCGCTTAATGTGTCTTTATTTACCAGTGTGTCACGTACTGACTGACAGCACATATGGAGAGCTACGCATTTCGAAGTTCGACCAGTCCGTTTGATAGCTTCTACATTTCGGCCGGTCTGAGTCATCCGCAACTTGAAGATGTTCCACAAATATACCAGCGTCAGCTAAGATCAGGTTGACCGAATCAGCAGAGACATATTACACTGTGAATTTCGATGAAAAAAACTTAGGTATATGTGATTTTTGGTGCGTGACCGAGGTTGTGCTTATAAAAATCTGATGAACTCTAACGGTCAGAATACCGGTTGGTAAATTTGACCAGCGAATACGTATCATCTCGATCGAGTTAATCTAACCTATAGGTATTTTACAATTCAATCTTTTTTAAGGCATCAGCTCTAACAGACAAATTACCGGCGTTATTGTTACATACTGCTCATTTTACCACAAACGCATAGGTGACAGCAAATTTTGTTGTCCGGCTTGTATGTTTCAAAAGATGATCGCGATGTCCGCATCAAATTTGTGGGGATAGTAATTGTTGTCCATTTTAAGTCGATTTAGCTGTTCCGTAAAAGAAATAGCTATCCATTAGTTGTAAGATATCCACACCAAATCTTGTACGAATGAAGTTAAACAGTTTGTTTAAAATGTTACAACGTTATGAGCAACATTCCTGAGGAAGGCCATCCGAAGTGGTTGAAACGTAGAGTATTACTACTTGCTGATAATGTTGTGTTATTCTCAATCCATTTATCAAATGTTTATCCACTTTGAATATCTTATAAATAAAATATGAGTCCACTATTTGCACCCTTCGCTAACTCATCAGTTCTAGTAAACTTCTACCGTGTTACGTCAGTAGTATTCTATACTAAAAGCAGTTACGTTTAATATATGTTTGGTGGATGCAATAGCAAAAAAACTATTTGTGACGCACATAATTCAGAATTCAGGGGACTATGCACAGGAGAAGAAAATCTACCTGACCATATTCAACAAACGAAAAAGTTTTTTGTATTGGTGACCGTTTTTCTCCATCCAGTTGAAGTGGGTTTTGACGTTTCAAGCGTCCATCTGGGTAAGGATGGTGCCTTACCAATACTTAATGTCCTTACTTAGACCTTAACTAGAACAGTTCTCTTGTGCGGTTGTAAAAAAAAGCTGCTGAATGTAAGGAAACTGACATTTTCTCAAGACGTTTTACAGTCATTGTCTAGAGTCAGTGGCACATGTCAAATGATATCAGCGGGGTCCGGAAGATAGGTATTCAGCATATAGGATCATGGAAGCATTGGCTAGCTTGTTAACAGTTACGCTAAGAAGCTCGACCTCTTTTACCATGCCATGCCTTTGTTCATGAACTACCAAATAATGGATGGATACTTCGAGGTGATTAATGAAGGATTCAGAGAAATATATATGAAATCAGCTAATTACAAGCAAATACTTGCAAGTCGAGTTCGTCTTTCGGAGCTGTGGCTACATGACCAATGTAGTTCCTGATTGAATGGATAGTAAAGTAATTTTCCCGTGTGGATTTTGGCGTTATTTTACAGAGGTACCGTTGTTGCTGAGTTGTGAACAAAACCAAGGAGTGAAAATGCCAAGCAATTTGTCGTATAACTTAGCTTCGGTCGGGCGCAAAGTTCTGTTGATGGTTTGTCATTAGATGTTGTCTATAAAGTTTAGCGCTGATTATTTGAAAACAAAATTTTGGAGACTTTAAGCAGTCAGTATTCTTCTCTTTCTTCCTAAATGAATCGTCTCTCAACAAGGAATTCTTTTAACAAATGCCATCATTTTTACAAAACTGGTCTTGTCCGTTCCAAACGCTTGCCATATGAAGGGGAGGGACAATCTTCAAAAAATGACACTCCATTGAAATGATTACTTGAAAAAAAGGGGTTTTGTTTAAAGCTAACGATCTAGTTTCAGGATGGTCTGCATGAATACAACAATCAACATTTAGCATACCGGTTCTGGAGTATCAGTGGTCTGGGTATTGTTTTTGTTGGGATTCAACATTGCCATATCCACAGCACGGTGTGGATTTGGTACGCCGTTCGCAGAACTACATGGGGCTTCACTCATACATGACTAGTCACAGATTGATTTACGTACTGAGTAATAGGTCAGCAGCAATTGTTCTTTGTTAAATCTAGAAGTGACTACCTGGATCTCATTCTAGCTAATGAAACATAGCTAAAATGTACGAATGCCTGAGATTTGCTGCGAGCAAATCTGTGCACAACCGACCAACGATACATTACGCATCACAGGGACACAAGCAGAATCTGTCAAATTGGCCTACACCATACTACTTGCACATACAGAGTGAATAAAAACGCTTCGCTCAGAAGCCACTGAAACGTACAAAACGGGTTTTTCTGTCTCGAACAAGGATTGCGGTGTATCATTTCTCATGTCAGTAGTCATGTGGCTGAGTCTATATCGAACAGAATGAGCACGGGTAATAAACCTACCGATAACTGCCAAGATCCACGAAAGAGGCACGGTTCTAGCGCCACCAAAACCATATTGGTCGAGTGTAAAAGTCAGCTTGAAGTCACAAATGAACATGTGTATTACATGGGATTGCAGGCAACATGTAATCGTTCTCTTGCCATAAGTCTTTTACTGACCCAGAAGGAACTAAAATTTTGTTACCGACCTTGGGACGGAATTGATCGGAGCCAGTGGAGTTGAGTCTGTGGAACTCCAAAAACAATCTATGGTCATTTCATGTGAAGTTTGCAGTGATGACGCTGTTGTTCATCAAGGTATGGCTGATAAATGAACGATGAACTACCAGCAAACAGGCACACGGGGCTTGATTGATAACGTCTTTAACAGTGACAAAATTGCTCTGTTGTATTAGACAACATGATATGAACTGAGGTTCAGAGTGAGCAAACGCGTTCAGAAAGCGGTCATCACAAAAGTCTGACGAACTTCTACGACAAACTATTGGCATGGTAACTCTCTTGCTTTTTGAACTGTTACAAGTAAATTGTAACCAGGAGTTTACAACAACGTCTTTTTTTCCACCAAACTGGCTGAAAACGAAGGTTTTCTTGAAAGAGAGTGATCTAACTACCTTGACCAGATACCCAGTCCTGGTCTAAAGTCTAATAAACTGAAGATATGTTGGTAACCTCTCACCCACCCCTTATGAGGACCATTGTATGGTGTCCCGTTCTTATTAAAGACAGCCACTGCACTCTAAATTTATTTGACTTCTCTCAGTTTCATAGTCATAGTTTGCTTGATGAAGACATAGCAGAAGGGCAAAACAATGTACAGTTGATCTTTAATTAGTAATGCTATCGCCGCCACCGACGGTACCATTTATCATTATGTTGCTGATGACCGAGTAACTTGTGTTCCTTCTGCATCGCAACGTTTAGGCCGCAATGTGCTCGCCATTATTCTCTTTTCCACTGGAAATAATCGGTGAAGACAACGCGGGCACCGATGCCGGACCTGAGGTGTTGGATCCTTTGACCGAACAAGAAATAGAACATTTTCGTGTCATTGAAGTGAGTGGTTTTCAGTGACCGAATTAAGTCAGTTTATATCGTATAATTACCAGAAACTAAAATATTAGCTGCTTTATCTGTTACATATTTTAAGTATGCATTTTATTTGATATGCATAAGGTGAATCGAATAATCAGTTTGACTTTATTTATTCATTAACACCAGCATGAAACCACAATAACAGATTTTGTTTGTCTGCATAGGACAATCTCAATGGTCACCGGATAGAGTGGTTTTCTTACAAACTTCATAATTATCGACTGCACGAGCGTATTTCGAAACTTACCAGATTCTATTTATATTGGTAATGAATGGTATATATTTTGCTGAATAAGCTCACCCAGCAATAGTAATGCGTTTAATTATTGTTGCTATATCCTCAAGATCGCGGAGGATATAAGGTGGCAACGCTACTAGGATGTTCACCGTAATTAGTAAAAGTTTATGTTTCCACGGCATGCGATCCCATAGCCCAGAATGCTCAAAATCTCTTATGTCGTGAAACAGAACATCTTGTGAAGCAGGCGGACATATGCATGACTACAACCTAGGATTAGGCCATTAATGCGTCTCATCCCAGTGTTCTTGTCACTCAAGTCAAAATGACGTGGTTGCACCACAAGTTGCTAACCACCATTCCTCTGGCTACAGTCTCAGTAACGCATCATACTTTTGGAAACCTCAATTATTTCGTCAAAATCTTTCAGGAGACACGACAAGAGATAGTTAATCTCATTTATAAGAGTTAGTCGAGAATACAATGGGCGCCCGTATTGAATCCCAAAGAATGTTTGCAAAGAAAAGCGCTGCGTAAACTTCACTCTTGTCTACTGGTTACCACTTCTTTCCACATCAACTCACTGAGGCTTCATGAATAAATCTCTTAAACACTTTTTGTTAAGTTGGTTACAGCTAGGTGCAACTTATCATTCGCAACATTTAGCACCATGTTATTGTGTGAGAAACAATTGGACATAGCAGTAGAATTTCTGAGAACATTGTGAATGTCCTCACTAACGAGTTCAAATAAAATCATTTCATCTAGTTGGGAAACGGTCTATTTGCCATCGGGAACCTGAATGACCTAATGATAAATTGTGTTACATTCTGTCTCGTGGTCAAAGTCATATGTTTGTACAAAATTACCTGGAAGGTAATGAAAAACTTCACCAATTGTAACAGACCTGATCTTATAGATTTACCTATCCCACGACCAGAGAACACTTACATTATTTATGTGTTTACAAAGCATTAAACCAACGTAGCTAGCCGCTCATAATTTTCAACAATCAATTTCTGTGGACACAAAATATTAACGCAACTATTGTCGCCAGTCAGATTAGAAACAAATTCGCATAATACTGCTTTATTCTAAGTATACTTCATCAAATCAGACTATCATTTCTACATCCCAACAGATACTAATTCCGTGAGTTGATCATTGCACGATACTGAACAAAGAGATGAAAAATTGACAACAGTATTTTACCAGAGTTTATCTGGATGATGACACACACATATACGTCACAAAACAATTATTGTCTAATGTTTCAAACAGCAAGAAAGTGTACACAAAATAAATAAATACATATAGGTTTATATGTGCAGGTGTATAAAGCTGTTGCATGAACATTTATCTTAGAGTTTGAGGATCACCCGTACTTCAGGTTAGTTCCGAATTTCGTTGAAAAACATGTCAACTTTGTGTACTGCTATCACCTTACGCAAGCAAATATATTCTTCAGTCAAAACAGGTTTCCTTGACGAGTTCCACCGAAACAAACTGTTTATTGTCACAAAGTCCAACTGTCGGAGATTTTGGGACCTATCACGTGAATTGCTAGTCACTGCAGGATAAAAGTGGAGGGGGAAGTTTAAGTCTAAATGCTGACTGATATTACAGAGCTTCTTGTCTGAATATCCTATGGAAAACTGAATTATTCAACGGTCACACTCACTTGGAAAGTTGACTGGCAAGCTCATAAAATTAGCTACTACAGGACGACCTATAGTTGTAACGGTTTTACTCCCATGCTATTGCGGTAACTGTCGTTATTAGACGATAGAAATATTGCGTCATGGACAGATTTTTAGGTTGTTACACTGTCACGTATCAGGCGTGTGAATGCGGTTGTTATTTATGCCCAGACTTTATCGTATGTGTCCATAATTTATCATCCATATATGATCATTTTTCTTGTCTGACCGAACTTGGAACAAGAGATGATCCCGTGTTTAATGAACAGGGCGCTTGTTTCTCACAAAAAGCTAATGATGCCACTGACAGACAGTTATCCTATTAAAGCTGGGTAAACTTTTGGATAAGATTTGAGTATTGAAGCTTATCTACGTAACAGTATTCGGTTTTAGTGAAATTTACCCAAAATTTGTCGGTAGGCTTATTATGAACAACGGTGCTGCCACAGTTGACTCTCTGGCCCGTTTAACGAGAAAAAAAATGTCGTCATGGATGACAGAAAAACAATAGTCCAGCGTACCCATTCTAGAAGGTGTTTGAATGTCATTGTACAACATATGGGCATCAGCATTTGGACGTGAGAATCCTTTAAGGCTGATAACCAGGAAGGTACGTTAAACCGGGGACGGCGTGATCAAAATTTACCGCTGGATATATAATAAACACTCACTTTCTAACGTATAGAACTAACTCGAGATTTTAGTCCATCGGTCGAAATTAAAATGTAACCAGAAGTTCTTGGAATATTTAACTGTGTAGTAACCACTGATGGGCACCTGGAATCTTGTTACCATTGTCTGTAGAATCTTTCTGTACAGTCTGTCGAGCCAGGTCATTATGGT
>JTDE01021933.1:99725-115120 GCA_014338405.1 Paragonimus skrjabini miyazakii | reverse complement strand
CAACATCCGGTAAGCGTGCATCTGTAGAAGATTCCAGACGTCTCAACCATGCATGCGATCACCCATGTTATGAGGAAGGGCATAACTTTACCGTAAGTACTTGCCCCATAAGTAAAAAGATTATTGTGGAACGAAAGTCACCTGAAGTTTGCGTCACACTTTCAATTAATTTTGGAGAAATATTCACACAGATTCTGTCAAAACTGTTAAATATTCAGTTATTTTATTTAATTTAGGTATAAACGTATATAACAAAACATTTTTTCTCAGTGTAAGATAGACAGTCATGTAAGTATTTTCCAACAGTTTTTTCATGAAAGAAAACAAGCAAGGGTATCTTCGGGAAGTTCTAAAATGTTTGCTAAGAATTGATCTTTGGATATTTTATGGAAGACATTCAGCTTAACTCAAAGAAGTACGTTCTGAACTCATCGGAGTGCTCCACGACAGTTTTGTGTTAGCTTGTTTGAACGAAGTGCACCGAGTCACCGTGGTATTTACGAATGTTTGTCCTTTTTTACTGCAGATATTTGGTCCAACTAATGAATAACTCTACTAACCGAGAGCCAGCCTGGTTTTATGTATAAACTAGGAAGTACACAAATAGATACGTCGATCTAGCGAACGATGCCTGAAACTATGACGAAGCCGTTAGCGAATATGGTTTTATTACGTAAGATGTAAAGATGACGTAGCATCTAATGTACAGTGCATGCGAACGGAACTACAAATGACCTACAAAAATTGTGTAGAAATAAACCTACCATTAGTGTACGTTGTAACCAATCCCGATTTTTCAAAACAGTATTGTTTTCTTCCTGTAAACAGTTTGTTATTTGGAGTAAGAAACAATAGCAACGGCTGCTAGAAAGTGAAAACCAAGATTCCAACCTTCAAGCTGATGGCAAAAAAATTGTGGAATCTTAGATTAACATTTTACCAGAGGTGATACTTGTGGATACGGGTGAATAACAGTTAGCCAAGACGAGAAACGCTTGAGTGGAAGTGATGAACAACCAAATGAGAACAATGGAGGATAGAAGAATTTTTACTTATAGATACATATGTTTACTGGACGTGAGAATTAGTGAAAAATCAAGAGAGAGAAGCCTGATATATTACCTTGTCATTCTTGTTCATTCTCTTTCCAAGTCTGAAATTCAGGAGCTTAATAACACAGAGACCACAAGGTTGAACACAAGAAACGAATTGGTGGAATTGGCTTACAAGATACGTAGTCGTATGCAGCAGGATTGGAAAAACCGAGTGCCACCAACCCAGTTGGAGGCAGTGGAAGAACTTTGTCAGTGGTTAGACATCGAGGCAGGGCAATCCGAAACACATGTCTATGCCAGTCAGGTAGATCAGCTGAAGGTCATCTGGAAGCATTTTGAACCAATCGTACCTGCGGCAAAATCGGTAAGTGAAAATGAATGATAATCCTATGGATAATGCGGTGGGTAAATAAAAGGCCGGATGCCTTTCATCCCATTATAAAACAGCCCGTGTTCTGAGTATATGAAACAGAATTTCTGTTCTTTTTCATGTGAAAACAATCCAGTAAGTGTAAAGCCACCTGAAGTGGCAACGTCACTGATAATTTGCAATAGATAAGTGGGTTGTATTCCGTTTAATGTAGGTGTTGCTGCAGAACAATGAAATTGAACTAGTGCTCATAAATGTCTTGTTTCCTGAACTTGTATGACTGTAGCCGTTTTAGGCTCTCAATTAAAGCAACGCTTTTTACAAAGCTGGAAAGAGACAAATGTTTTACCTTATAAATAGGAAACATTAACATTAAAACTATAGAATGGTACTCAAAAATATCAAAGGCCCTAAGAATAGCTATTTCGTACGTCCTGGCGATCGCTTGTAAACTTATTTACCCGGTAGAAGAAGCTGTACTAAATAAAGTGACACTGAGAAACAGAGGCACAAACAGCACTAAACGGAGATTATCATTAAAGTTTTCCCGGCCTACAGTTCACAGGATTACGAGAGTCGCGGTTATTTATCCATCAAACTCTTCAACGAATGAAAGACCCGACCATGTGACACGAGTTCTAACGGATAAGCTGGACTGCGGATTGTATCATCTGGACAGGTCAATGAGGCAGTGTGGTGTTCTCTGACAGTTAAAAACTAATCAACACAGTTAGATCTGTTTTGCATCTGACTTGCGTTGAAGGAAGGAGAGATGTGGCAAGTGTCCGTGTAAACATTTAGTAAAGCATTGCATCAGACAATAGGTTGCTTCTAAAGTTCATGCGGGAGAAGTGGAATGTCCAGCTTTATGACTCAGCTTCTCTGTTTTATTGTTAAAAATATGGTGATCTAACATTAATACAATAGTTCAACTGTGATACTCATACACTGCAAATTTTAGAAAGCCACCAGCTCAGTGATCAGCACGATTGCCTCATGAAAGCATGACCGGAGTTCTTGTCTCGGACGTGGTAAGGATATGCACTACTAACGAGCTCCAACAAGAGCGAAACTCGAGTCTGTTTCTTCTTTTCGAAAGGGGACTATGGGAATGGGTCTATGGGAATGTGACAGCTGAGATCAATAGTGGATAATGTTCAGGTTATTTAGAAGTGGATGTCTCAAAACTCTCAATTTCTGACAAATTAATCCGCATTCGGGCTTACGCTGAAATTGTGAGAGAGTAATTTTCATTGCATTTTAACGAGCCAGTGCTTATTCACAACGGGACATACTAAAGCCTTATTGATGGGGAATTTTATCTCATCCATGGGTAAAACAGGATCGATTTACGCAAACTTCTGATAACTGTAATCAAAAAGCTTTCACCTGTCACATTCGAAATGAGTTTTTGCATTCTGATAGACAAGTAAGCAGGCTTTGTCCGAGTAGACGCACTAGACTCGAGCCACCCTCTTGCTGGAGCCAATCACCGGTCCATATCTTTACTTTGGCCGGATCTTAAACTCTGGGACATATGCCTACGAGATGAGCATGTAGGCTACCGTGCAACTTACATCACGTTGGGCTCTACCGGATTACTATCTCTAAACCCTAGACCACAACCACTTGTGAAGATCACCTCTCAGTTACGATCCTATCACAATTAAGGGATACATTGTATGATCGATAATGGGGTGATCCAGCGCAGATCATTTTCCTCCATTATTCCTTGCCATAACAAACATTTACCACAACTTCAAACCAGCAAACTGGATTTTTAAATACAAGTTTAATAGATGCAGTGTGGATGGTGGTTTGCTGAGGGTGAAGGTCACATGACAGTCAACAGCCAGAGAGGAGGCAGAATGAACGCACAGATTACAGAGGCAATGAAATTTAATTATCACTTACGTAGCCGACCGTTACCTCACCACCTACCTTGTTAAAACAATCGCATTTTCAGCGGCCGATGGGTTATATAAGCGGGTTGACACATTTATTTGTAAATAGTTTCATGGAGACCATCTGGAACATATGTTGAGATGACTCCGTATATATGGAAACGTCTTCCAAGATTGTGGTTGCAACGTGCGTACCCAAACAGACATGACTACACACGATTTTAATTAAACTACATACTCTCAATGCTGTTCTTTAAATGGACCAATACTCAATTAATTCATATGCTGCTGTAACTCAGAAATCAGCACGCCAGCCAAATGTAAGACAACAGAACACCGTTCAATCGGAATTGACAGTGAAGGTCAAGGAATCGGAAGTGTCGCCGGGGGTACACAGCAGTCAGGTGAATGGCACACATCAATCAGCGGTACGTCCTTTGTGATCAGTTATTCTGTACAGTTAGAACATTTACCAAGCACTCACGTATTTAGTCATTATTTTGAAATTCTGCTGTCTTTTTTGGTCACATTATCATAGTCAACTGGATTGTGTTCTCAGATGAAAACCTGCAATTTTTCTTCATTAAATAGGCTCAAAGGGCGTCAGTTTTCTTGGATCCCAGTTGTTTGGAGAACGTTTACGTACAAGTAAGTCTGAAGCGTTTATTTTGGTATCTTGAGACAAATCTTCCTAATAAACCTATCATATGTATTGTTTATGGAAGATTTATGGGCAAAAATAAGATCCCCAGACAAGTTCGTCACAAAGTGTTAATATACAATTGAAAAATATATTTTACTTGTAACATAATGTTAACACATTCAGTGGATGACTGGACACGAATAGTTTGTCCTTCCATCAAACTGGTTCATCTTAGTCTTAATTATAACCATGAAATTCTATTCATGAGGTGAAAATGCCTCAATTTTCATACACCCAAGATTCTCCCGTTGCTTTTCTGTTCACTGAAATTTATTCGGACCTATTACATTGTAAAAATCCAGCTGTGGGAAGTATAATTATAATTCTACAGTCAAGATTTAACTAGTGCATCGCTCATCTGAAAGTCCATCGAATATCATGGCATAACTTCTTTGATTTTCTTTAAATATGACAATTTTGATTTCATGCAAAAATACCTTACGGTTAGATATCTTTTGACCTTAATTGATTTTTACACAGAAATGTTTTTCAAAGTGAAATCTGTCGTTTAAGTCTATCACAATGCTGAATCTTTAAGAATACGCGGTTCTGGAAAATTCCTAGAAGTAGCAGTAAATCTTTATATTTTGCGTAAAAGAAGATAAAAATCGAAGGTTTAATCATACCAAACCAGTTTTAAAAATGAGTCATTAATTACTAGCTAACAAAAGTATACAACTCACACAGAACTGGAGCCCACGTGCGGGGAATAAATGTTGAAAGGCGATATCTCACAAGGCAGTGGGAGTACATTCCGATTATGCGATTCAGTGCAATTAAACCCACACACTTTAGCCAGCAGTTTGAAAACTGCTCAGTTAATTAACGTTTACAGTAACCTTGACCCGAATGAAAAGTCCTGATCATACGGTCATCGATTAGATTAAACAGAGCAACCCTGTTTACAAAATTACCTGGCAAGCTGAACACTATTCACACCAGGTCGTGGTTTAGCAATTGAATATACTTATTTGGTGATGTTTATTGAGAAGTTACCAGCGTTATAGTGAGCACGCCAGTCTCACGAACACGAGGACCGGTGTGTATACTTCTGTCCGGATGTAGAGTAGGAGCTATGTTCGAAGTAAGTGCTTTATTTCGAAGTGAATTAGCCAAGAAACTTATCTGAATTCAAAGGTTGCGATCAGGTTTGACAAATGTTCCATTTGTAATAAGTCGAATCTGTTAATCTTGGTTAGCAAAATATTGATTCAAGTAATTACAGAAACCGTCTTGGGAATTAACAAGTTACGGTGTACTACTTATGCAGCTAAGATGATAAACGGCTAGCTATAAGTTAATATACACAGTATTCGAATAGAAGCACTGAAGTATTCAACTGAAAAACTTCTAGGTCGAGGGGAAACTAAGTAACTCCAGTTAGTATTGTGTACGTGTGCAGTTCTGCGTTTGAATGCACTTTAAGAGGGTTGTCATTTCAATGCCACAAGGAATCTGGTATCTATAACGAAAACAGACGGTCACTTACAGTCTTTAGCTAATTCGCTCAATTTGGTGGTCAAACCTCATTTTATTTCTCCATTAGCTCCAATATTCAGGAGTATGCAACTTTCACCAGCCCTACAAAACGATTTATTCCAACTAGCAAGTTGGTCAGAGCTTCACAGTCTTTCTTGACATATTCAACCATATTGACATTCGGATTTTTTCATCAGTAGAAAATTTTTTCAGTAGTTGTCTATCCCTTCTTGTAAATAGTGAACCTTCACACGGACTTTTGTGCTAAATATCTAGAGATAACTCTGAGTGATAAAATGATATGACACAATTCATCCTCTTTGTTCTTGTTATCTTAAATGATTTTTCACGCTCCACTAGGGCCCTGAACAAACATTTATTTGAATGAACCCAACATCCTTATTTCTACGTTACTCCTCATTCGGCTCAAGGCTTGCACAAACTCAGTCTTGTTATTCTTAAATTGACCATAAAAATGGCTTGGTCTTCCTGCTCAATCGATACTGACCGTGGCTATTTACTAACACCTTCATTAGGTCTATAAACATTGTTGTGTCACTCTTGTTCGGTTAGCTATATGTTCTTCATCTAGCAAAAATATGAGTTTGTGAGAGTTGTATTTCTCGGGTTGTACGTAGCGTTCTGTTGACTCGCTGTTTTCTGGTAGCTATCTTATTGAATGAGTTAAGGAATGAATTGGATACACTACTGACAACCGATTAGGTTGTAGTAAGCATTAGTGTTGTAAGCCAAGAACACGGATGGAGCAAGATTCCTGATCTCTAGTGAACAGTTTTCGAAATTTACATATCACTTAATTCAGCAACCGGTTGTCACAAGTTAGTATTGCTCTGATTGCGTTCGCTTCAATTTGACCAAACTGAGGTTTGCATTTTCTCATTACTAAAACCACCCCATACTTCCAAAATTTGCTCCCAGTATGGTCTGACGTGCGTCAAGGGAAACGATGAAAGGTTTGTTTGACTACGTGACCGTCGATTCAGACATCATACTAGTTGTTTGATTAATTCGGTGAAACCTTTAGACTATTCAGGAATCTGGAAGTATGCACCGCATTTATGCTCTCAGTGGAATGGACTGAACGTGTCCTACATCTAGCTGGGTGATGTACCTTAATTTACCTCAAAAAATGCAATCTACTCAACATATATATCAACAAATTATACCAAGATGTTCAGTGCATGTGCATGTGATTTGCAGAGACGCGCTGTTTTTGTCGACGTTCAGTGGTGCTTAGAGTCGACTGCTTATGTTAAATGCAGCCTGTGATGGTTGTAAATATAATATTTGTTACACTATCTTCAACTAACTCTGTAATTTACCCTTAGTGTTCCTCATATTTACATTCAATCCCTTGATTTCAAAAATATACTTTGAGCATGTAGTTTGATTTGCACGCCATGCTTGTTTTCATCCCTATGCTTACTGCTAGGTAGTACGGATTTTTGTTTATATAAATTGTACGTCGTTTTGGTGTTATTATCAGTTGTTCGATGTTTTTGTGAAATGGTAAGCCACAAGACGAATCCCTATGTGAATGAATTGCAGATCAATTTGTTGGATAGACTGTTTAAATATTTTCTATGAAGTTCCGAGTAGTGTTGCATGTTTGAATAAAAGACCAGTAGATATTATTTGGTTAACTACGAAATGATTGTTGATAAGCTTTGGAATTTGGTGAATTTTTGTTCCTTTTTGTTAGACGTTGATTAGTGTTTTAACCCAAAGTTTATTCATTGGAGTATGTATTTCAAAACGGATACCACAGAGTCAGTTCCATTTTTTCAGATAGTGTGCTATTCTATGAAGGACACGAGTCGTTCAATGAGTTGAGTATTTCTCCCGGTCTCTCATGTTCCTGATTATTCATGGTGTTTTCGATGTGGCATGTTTGGACGTGCCATTCGTTTACTGACACTGGGATTTGTTCAAGTATTTATATATTTTCTCCTGCTAGCTGTCCTGATATTGTGCATCGACAGACAGTTTTGTTACAAGTGAGAAATTGACAATCAAATGTCACTGAAACATCTGTTGGATTATTGTTGACACTTGTCAAGGTGAGTTATGAGGCGTTAGTAGAAGCTTTGACAGAGTTGTTCCGAGCAGTACGGTGAGCTAACAATGTTACTGTAGAACAGAGTAACTCGACCATAAATCCCACAGTTAGAAAGGGATTCCGAATTGACATAACTACAGGTGTGATCAAAATTCCGGAGTCCACTACACGTTGCAGACACTCTGCGGCAGAGTTCAACTGGTGCAGTGTAACAAACTTGGGTTCGTCGCGAACAGTATAACAAAGGCCACCGATAAGTAATCAACGTTGCCGAATTTCCCCAGTATATTGAGCCGATCTGTACCTTTAGGGTAACTGAAGTGTAAGGACGTTCCGAATAAGTATCGGAAAATGCCGCCAGCAGTTTAGCTCAGGTCAGATTTTACGACTGTTTCATTGACGAGATAATCCAGTACTATCTGTAGTGTTTAAAAAATGTTTACTTTGGTAAAGGCCCGTTGTACTTGACTATACCGGTAATAAGATGTTACTATTTGAAACTTTCCAAGGATCACAAATGACGTCACACAGGATGTTGCTTTCTGCCATGTACTTCAGAAGTGGCATTGCAAAATGTCATTGAAAGTTTGCAGTGGTTACGAAAATCTACTGCTATATGGTAAACTTATGGAAGTTGTCTGTCAGTTTATATAAAAGGAGACTAAGTCAACAAAAAATAAATTGAAGAAAATGAATTAGAAACATGTAGGTTTAAGACTGTGAATTCTTTTATCAGTTTAGTTTCTTTCTGGTGACAAAATGGAATTTGTTTAAGCTTGGGAAGTACGCATGTAAGGCGGGTGTGATGATCCTGTAAACTGACAATTACAACAGTTCTTAAGTCTACATCTATTGAGATGGTTGAACCCTATATCGAAGAGCCCAACCGATACTATTCCACACCGAATCTTCTATGTTAATGCCACAGGAACCGGCACAAAGTTTATGGCAAACAGATTAGGGCCTGGCACAGAAAAATGAAGACAATTAACAGTATGTTAGGCTGAGTTGGATTCTCTTGACCAGCCAAGTCAACGACTGGATGAATCGGGAGGTGTGACAAGTAATCGAATTAGATAACAGGAATGTTTCTCAAAGTTATTGATTTCTCTGGTTTGACCTTGAAGGGAGGTCGTAGTCGAGGGATCATCTATTGGGGTTAACAGGACAATTACCCTGTCCCTGTCGAGGTAATTGGGCAATCTGATTATTACTTACAAGCGAAAATGGTTGGGCGTTCAGATATGATGATTCGGTCGTGCCTACTGTGAGATCAATGGTGCAGTGGTAAACACGGTTGCCTCATGAACAGCGTGGCCGGATTTCTAATCCCAGCCTTGGTAAGGATATGCAATACTGACGAGTTCTAATGAGAGCTAAACTCGAGTCTAGTGCTTCCTTTTGAAAGGGACCAACTGCAAAGTGCATGGGAATGTGACAGCTGCAATCGGTTGTGGCTGGAATTCAAATTATCTGAGAGTGGTTATGCCTAGTGATGCTAGTTAGTTGATTATAAACTGAACACCTCATCTTAAAGTATGCTATGTAGTGAAGTCAACAAGCAGGCAGGCTCATGGATCACATATTATTTTAAGCTATAAACTAGTTTGTGTGTTTGCAAGCAGTAAACAACTAAATGTTGATCATTTGAGTTTAGACGAAGAAACTTTTTAAATTAGGCCTTATTACGTTTTTTTCTCTTGTCATTCTAAACCAGGGTGTTTGCTTTCTTGGTTTTGTAGGAGTTAGGAAATACCATCTTTAATGAACAAATGAATAAATAATGGAAAATTGTGACGCGTAAATGTTCTATGTATGATGTGTCATGGCTAAAATTTTATGAAGTAGTTTCTCCATTTGTAACGTCGTATGTACTCCTTAACGAATGGCATGCGCATGTTAAGATAATCATATACCATGCTGTCTCTCTTCTTGTCAGAAACACCAAAACTTATTTGAATGCGTAAAGTTTCCAAGATTCCTGAGAATAACATTCATATGAGCCTATCTTTCTTTCTCCAATATCACTCGCTGCGCCACTGAATAAAAAGTTGGAAGAAAGTTCTGGAAAACGGCCAATTCTTCAGTGGACCACACCAACGCATGGCGGACCGTTGTTACCTAAAATCCTGCCCCCACGATCACCGACCTCAAAACCAACTAGGCTGGATCGGTTCAGTCCGCAAAGACTCTCAGCAGTACCAGTAAAATATCCCACTGTATCAGCACTACCTCTGTCAACGGCACCAGTATGTCCTAAAAGACCTGAAGCTTCGGAATCACTAGTTCCCCCGGCCGGATCGCACAGACAAGTGCAAATGGAGGACACGATACAACAAAACGGTATTCCCTCCGGAAGTAGTGTTCGATCTGTGGTAGCATATTTTGAGGTAAATAAAAGCGATCAATTACTTATGTGCATGCGCATCAAATGCATTCGTTTGCTTTTTATGTCTACAGTCACGCATGACTGGTTCATTTCTGATTCACCTTTCTTAAAGCACACCTGCTGGGCTCTGACTATCAACAGATACACCCGGAATCACGCTTGTTCATTTGGTTCTGTTGAATTAATGTAAGAGTAGCAATGAATGCTATGTATTGAAATAAAATTATATTTCCACTGTACTGTTCCATGTAGTATGGTATATCATAGTATAGCATGACACAATGTAGAAGAGTATAGTATGGTATAGCATATTACAGTGTTTATACACCTTGAATGTAATGCTGAGTCATCATCGGAAGATATGTAAACTTCTAAACTATCTTACTGAATTGTTTAAGTTAATCTATATGAATGGTAGGTAGTTGAGGATTTTTTATAATGCGGTTTAATTGGAATAGCCTTATCAGTCGGCCTTCTTCGAAAAGAATCACCAGACACAAGCTATGCCTATTTGTTAGAGCCCATCCATGGTGCATAACTTTCTGTAGGCTCAGTGGTATACACACTCAGACAATTCAACTCCTAAGGATACACCAAGATTACCGGAGACAAGTTTGTGAATTACAAATGACCAGTCACCGGAACCACATTCAAAGTTCAATAAGATTTTCGTACTCAGCCTATCATACAACCATAGATAATTTATCTCACACACGACTGTACTAATGGGTTGTGTCACACTCTGTGACAACTTTGTGTGTGTGTGAATTGGATATCAGACGTTTTGTAGTCGCTCCTGCACATACAAACTTCCGTCGCATTGACTCGAAGTGAGTCTGGGTTCGTGTGCACAGATGTTTCTATTCAATATAACACCGTGCAAGGTGCAGCATCACATCAACCTGTCCATTCTATCATTCTTGTACCTCTGGTTCAGAAGAATTGTATGTATGTACATTCCATCTATAAGTGAACACTATGAGCTTTGTGATGTCGAAAAGTCAGGGTATGAGCGGAAGAAAAACGCCAACCACGCAAGAGAAGCACGATGCCGGTTCGAAGAACAAACATACAGATTTGGACAAAATCTGTGAGGTATTTCGAGCAGAAGAGTTCTAACCTTCTTCATGTCCAAATACCGATAAAACAAACGAAGCAAATTGAAAAAATAAGTTTGATTGCCAAAGCTCGACAGTAGATAACCATATGTATTGAAGTGAAAGATGAAGTAATAGGCGGCTCATTTGAAGGAAAAACAAACAAAATTTAGTAAATCAGGTTTCAAATTGAACAATCAGAAATAACAAGAAACGACCCATAAGACTTTCACTGAAAGCGGTGACTTGCTGTTGTATATAGGTACAAGTAGCCCTTGAAATTCGTTCACCTTCAAGTTCAGATCTATAGGCTCAAAACCATACACACTAATAATGTCGGTACAAATGATAATAAACGGTTGCTGAGTTCGGCAAGCAGCCGTGTAAGTAAACTACTTGCCCAGACTACTAACTGTATAAGAATAATCCCGATACTCAAAAAATGTCATGTCACTACGAACATGTCATTCCTGTAAGTACACTTTTCTTGTCAAGAGTTAAGCCCAATCCCCATCCCGGATATCACAAGCTATCAGCCTATCGAAACTTATTGCGTTAGGTCATCGTCAACAATGTAGTAGCACAGAAACCGAAGCATTCCCTGACTTTACTACATGTGGACCGTATAGACTTCACAGGGACAGACCGCATATGTGATGATTTGTTGACGCGAGTATGATCACCGAACGATGCTTGTCTGACCAAATGTCATACGAACATTCTTAGACGGACCACTTACAGTTTCTGCACTTGTTACCTGCGTGGTCCATGGTCTGACTGCAACAGCGTGCTCATGTATCATGAAGCTATATGGAATAAACGATGAATAACTTTTTGTATTTAACTTTGTGAATATATTTTAACAAGTTATTTCTTTTTGTTTCCAATCCTTTAAAATGTACAATCAGGAAAGGAAATTGTTTCGACCAAGACTACCAAGCGATGTGGTGAGTTTAAAATCTCGTAAAAAAAGAAGCTGATGTTAATACATGTTTCAATAGTTTTCCACTGGACTTTTTAAATAATATAAATGTATTTTTAGTCTCATTATTATTGGATACAGGACATTGTCTACAGAATTGGTTTATTATTTCTCATTGCTGCTTTTTTTAGTGTTTCTAAGACAGTGGCAAAACTAATTACCGGAAAAATTTCACCATCGTTGTTAAAACCGGTGGCGCAATATGCGTTTGTATTCCACTACTTTCACGCTCACATTTATGATATCCTGAAGTTTTGTAACCAAAAGCTTTTGCACATTTCGTGCAGTGTGCCTGGTTGTCTTATTAACCTATTTAATGTATGCTTGACATCTATTTACTTATGCGGTGTCGTCCAAGACTATTTCACCATTCACCCTAAATCCGCATCAATCATGAATGTATGCGCAATATTATGCATCGTCTCTAGTGTGGTTGCTACCTGTCTGTCTGTTCACTTTCCAAAAAAAAATGACTGTAGTAACAATGAACAGTCATCCGCTTAGCCCGTATAGATTCACTCACAGTTGATTGTGGCTTTAGTAATTAGAGAAAATTTTCAGCAAACCCTTTCCTCAGAGCAGCACAAGACCCCAGCTTCATTCTTTCATGAGGCTCATCAGTAGTGTATATCCTTGTTATGACTACTTGCGGTTGAGTGTGGTTGAGACTGGTACAAACTAGGCTTGTCTAATGTGCATTCAATGGCACAGCGGTCAACATAATTACTTTTCGACAACATGGACAGTCCAGACCCTTGTCATAGCAAGCCTGTACTTCACTGTTAATCTCTCCCAATGTCGAAATTTGAGTCGAGTGAGTCGAGTGAATAGCCTGTTCAAATGCGGAATTTATAACGAAAGGTGAGTGGTGTTCAATATACAGTTATCTCTTGTTATGACTTTGCTCGCCAAGTTTTACGAGGGATCGCAGTGTGCGGTTTTGTCTCAACGAAGACTTAATACGCTTGTAACTGGAGTTCGTGGAATATTCGTGAATTGTTATTATCTTCTTACCGACCGGTAATGATTCGTCCTTCCGTACGTCGTCAGTAAGAGAAGAGTAAAATCATACGCATGTTTATTTATCTAAATTTGTTCGGAAAAATCAGTCGAATGCTTGTTTTTTTTCGAACAAGCAATCATATTTTTTCAAATAAATGTAGTAGTCGTACTTATTGGTCGAGGGCCATGAAATAAAACGGCTGAATTACTGTGTCAGAACAATCTCTACTTTAGTTGGCTGCCTCAAGATAGACGGGCTTTAGAAATGTGCATTACCCTGGTTAAATTTATTTAGGTGTGTGGGTTATGGTGCACTATTCGCTTGGATTTCACCTCATCATAATTCGAACATACACTGCGATAAATTCAGTCTGCTTAAAAAAGTCCAATGTGTCAATGACTAATAATGTGCCAGCATGTTACAGGGCCTTGTTGGGGTCAATATAAATTAGTTAACTAGTAACATGAGCAGCAAAAGCCCAGGTAGAGCTGGCACTTTGTATTTTGGAGTGAACTCACCATGTTGTATGCTATGTTACGAGAGTGCTTGACATTACAAACGTACTGTCTCACGATTAGGTGTAAGTCCATCGATTCAAACAGCCACTTAATAACTCTGGTTTGTAACAGATCTTCGAGGAATCTTTTAAGTCAAACAGGGGCGGTTGTAAATCAGCTACAGCTTTTGGTAAGAAGAGTTCAATGAGATTACTGTCCAATGCTACCTGTGGCATTACTGAGTAGAAGAAATCGTTGGAGTATCTTGAATGCTGTAATTCGTATTCAGGTTTTTAAACAAGAAACCATGTGAACCGAAGCAATGAGACACTGATAGTGAGGTTGAAGTTAAGGTGAGCTACGTGGCAAAAAATCCGGCCGCCCAATCATGGTGTTTGTAGCATCCGAAGGTGATGATATAACGGAGGACACCTAAATATGGGCATATTACTATTTACTATACGACTGTGTAAACGTAACTAAGCACACCCCTGAATTTAAGCCGTTTATTTGAGTTAGGTATGTAAATCGGATCACACTGCTTGCGCAACATGCTGAACATTTTTATTCGAGTCACAGATTAGAAGTTGATGCAATTCCTGATTTCTCGTTAATTGAGGAGAACGACATCTAGAAAAATCGAGCCCGCTTGAGCGGTTAAGGAATAATATAAACCATATTGAAATAATTAAGACGTTTACACACATTTTAAATGTTCGTTTCATAAGAAAAAAGTCCTAACAGACACAAAAGGCTGAATATTCTTTGTTATGCAACGAAATGCATATACATATATGTGACTGAACGGAGTCGCGATTATTATATAATACTATATTTAAAAAATAATGCTGATATGAAGTGCATAAATGTGGATTGATTGACAGGTGTTGTGACGTGTTTTGGAATGAACCATACAATGTTCCTTTCGTGAAATACAGCTGAACAAAGTCAGCATAGTTATCTGTTGTGTAGACAAAAGACTGTCCTCAACTTCAGCCTCCTAACCTCCTGGATTTCTGGCCCTGATGCACGACGATTATTTTTGATTTCATATTATTTCGATGTATCACATGGGAATGATGCAAGCACTCCTTCTCGAGTGCCATCAGTTTAGCTGTAGATTCGTAGACGATTGCAAATATTGAAAAACACTTTCATAGCTCCTAGCGCATTGCAATCCGACTTTCATTCTAGATGATAAAATCGTCAAGCAGAAATTCTCGAACCCAGAACTACCAATTTCGTTGCCGTATATATATTTTGCTAACTAGTGAGGTTAATCTGTACTACATGTAAAAATTAGCATATCGCATTATCTGAATGGGTCGTCTGGATTAATCGTTTACTCAAGTAATGCCCGATTTCAGTTTTGTTTCTAATCAGAAATCACTTTGAAAGTCGATCATTCCGATTAACCCATAGTCCAACTGATAGACATATACTGCATGTATAACTACGTGCTTATACTTTGAAACTGGAAATCAAAAAGTTCCTTTATGCCATTTACTTCCTGGGAGATTTCAACACACCTTTACCGCTACTTACTACTGAGTGTTAAGGTTATCGGAGTGAAACTGAAACACCAAACATGTTAGAATGGACTGGCAATCAAATACTTATCAACTGGTGAAAAGAAGAAGGGCTGCGAACAGTTCTTTCTAAGTGCATAAAACAGGTTTGTGTTTTAAAATAACAAATGCTTTCCTATATGCAATAGTTACTGATTATCGATTTGTAGCTTGGTTTTGTCGCGTTGCTGGTCCTAGAGGGGGTGACGCGGGCGATTGGCATAGGGTCGATCTGTCATGTCATCTGACGCAAGTGTCACGTACTCCC
>JTDE01021933.1:72338-99625 GCA_014338405.1 Paragonimus skrjabini miyazakii | reverse complement strand
GCTATTGCAAGAGATTTTGCAAAGTTTATGACGTGCGATTTGACACCGGTTATTGGACTCAAGGTGTTGGGACACTGATGGCTGTGTAAAAGACAGCAACCTGAGCGACATTAATGACAAAGCTTATAACTACCTAAAGTGAGACAAACATTTGCATATTGACCATATCCCGTTTGGAAGTGAACGCTGAATTTTAACGACTCCTGATGAATTGTCTGGCTGAGTTTCTTAACTAAGTTAGGAGGGATAACCCCAAGTTGTGCGTCCAAAAGCAACGTGAACAGATTCTATACTTTCCATAACAAATTATTCATAAACCACTTAATCCAGAGTCAAACTTAAGTACGGTGGAAGGTAAAATCTTAGCATTTGCTGTCGCTCAAGTCATCTTATAACTGTAACATTTAACGTTAAATGAATTATGGTCGAAGTTCATCGAGGACAGATAAGAAGAGGAAGACATAAACAGCAAAATCAATCTTATACTTCATGCAGATTTTGACTGCTGGACACAAATTAATCTAACTACCAAAGAGTTATCGCTGTCTGTTCTACGCACAAGACAGGTTAATATTCTGTGACCTACCAGAACTATCTGTTTAGGAATGAAGGTGACAGGAACGTGGATCACTTGAGACCAGAAATTGGTGGATACAAAGCGGTCGGCTATCTGGTAGCATGTACTGGAAAGATCTGCTGAGAGAATTTTTTCGTGTAATGCTCCTAGAGGGCTCCTTTTATCCAAAATCCAGATATTTCTTATAAACGCAGATGAATATCAGAAAGTCGTATTCGGCTTACAGCGCCAAGTCCCCATTCGTAAACAAACCAGGTCCGTACATGCTATGATGGTGAGAACTTACTTACCACTCGCCGATTCCTAATAATGGACGTTGAAGAAATTCACAAAGATGGCCTCCACAGGCTTCTAGATGTACAAAGTTTTCATATTCCGAATATGTACGCAGATTGACTAGACCGTTGTGCGACCTAAGCAAGCTGACCGAGGAAAGTACGCGTATCGAAATAAATCATCAACCAGGGAGCTGATGAACTATTCCGCTACGCCCGGTCAACATATACACCTAGAACGAATCATCTTACGTAAAACCAGGCTGTCTATCACCGGACATACTCAGCCACAAGCTTCAGCGTGAGTTACGTCGTAGCGGGTTGATTACCATTCTTGTACACTACGAATATTTCACCACAACGACAAAAAAGAGTTTCGATTGGTCTGTTCAGATGAATTGTCGCCACGAAACACTACGTTAAGTTCAGCATCGAGTCGTCCAATCCTACCTTGCGTATGGCAACATACAAAAGCAGTCATTTTTGTTATCAGCGGGATGCAATAATCTTTTATTCTGGAGAGTAGTTTGGGTCGAGCAGTTCACAGGATGTTTTAACCTGTCAACTTTATCTAAACATGTTACTCGTGAACGTGTAGAATACTTGTTAATGTAATTTATTTAACACATATTTTTCCGTCCACACAGTACAGCTATCGTTCACTAAAGTCGATCAGAGTTAATCGTTACTCACAAGGATACAAAGACACCGAAGCATATGGTTACGATGAGCATGGATTTTGTGGCCCCTGCTGAATGCGAGTGTTTTTGTGTTGAGTCGTTAAGTGCTTGTGATAGGCTTATGGAGTCGGTCCTACTGAAATCCGAAGGCAGTCTCCGTGTTCAAATAATCCCAATTCTACGCGTTTTCTGCCAGGTGTATCAACCAGAGGGATGTTTTTAGTGGCGTTGTGCATTTTTAACCGCTCCCAAACTAGTCCGTTATCCTTCGGAACAAGCATTCTGATTCATTGTATATGGAAGTTTCCCGAATGGCTTTAGAGCTCATCTGCTAAGGCTCTCATCTCATATCATGGACAGTAAAGTAGGACGATCTTCGATTTTATTGGATCAGAACCAATGCCAGCTAATTGGGTTGAAAATCATAGCAACCAAAATTGTAATCGAAAATTAACTCATCGACTGAGCAGACTACTTCTACAAGAATTGTAAGATGTTCAACAGAATAATGTCTCTGGAAAACATTTGTTGACGCTGCGACCATCAAACTTAAGTTGTGATGTTGGTAGATGCTGACTCCGTGAGAAACAAAGACACTCAACCAGGGTTCATCTGCAGGGTCGGGAACACCGTGACTTCTAAAGTAACTGCCTGAATGTTTTAGGTGAGGTATGGAATAATAGGGAACCGTGACATGAACGCTGTCGTAGTTTGATTAGGTTGTCTTTGACCTAAGTGCAACTAGTGAATGTCGCAAAGAAACTGACTGGATGAGGACACCTTATTTTCACTTACAACTTAATTTGATTGTAAGGTGTGGGTATCTGGACGTCGAAGTTTAGGCATGGGTAATTTTATTAGTTAGAGTTCATCCATATTTTCTGTCTTGCAGTTAAGGTTTGTTCTCCTCGCTTTGGCTGTATCTCTGTTGTTGATGCTGAAGTATCCTCAGCTCAATCGTCAATGCACAGAACGTAGCACAGACTAACGGCTCATATTTCATATAAACATTAGTTCAACTACGCACTACCTTAAGAGTTGAATTTCAGTCTGGATAGTTCTGACATTTGCAACTGGTACTGACATAGTGCCAGATTCACTGGAAAGGTATGCTAATATGTTGGAATATGCTTCTTCACAGAGAAGTCCGGAGATGCCCTAAAACAGCGTGAACTAAAAGTGACATGAGTTGAATCCGTTTCATCCTAACTTACGTTCGAGGAACATTCCGAATCAGTCCGTTATGATTTCAAACCAGAACGGAATAAATACATCGCGCAACTGTCTCCTAGGGTAGATTACGTGGTTTTTGCAAGCGGTTGGTCCCAGTGACCACCAACGAAGTGGTGGACAGCTGTTTCGACTTAGTTGGGTCTCATCAGCATCACGCACGCCAGAGAATCGAACCCACGACCCTTGAATAAGTGGCAGACTGTAGTCCAAGCACTTATCTACTAGATGACGAGGTCACAATCACCAGGGTTGCAAGAAGGTATGTGAATCAGTTTCTTTGGCCGTTGCGCTTCCTTTCACTCACAGCCTGAAACCGATCAGTCCAATTCACATACCTTCTTGCAACCCTGGTGATTGTGACCTCGTCATCTAGTGTATAAGTGTTTGGACTACAATCTGCCACTTATTCAAGGGTCGTGGTTTCGATTCTCTGACGTGCGTGATGCTGATGAGACCCAACTACGTCGAAACAGCTGTCCACCCCTGCGCTTGTGGTCACTGGAACCAACCGTTTGTCAAAATCCCTTCTCAACCCATTCTGGGGATGTGATAGATGCTTGCTCGTTTGCTGGTCAACCACAAAACGGATGACCAATTTCGGCCTATGAGCAAAAGGAAGCGCAACGGCCAAGGAAACAAGATTACGAGGTCAAACGGATTTTTGTGTTTTATTCAGTATAATAAAAGAATCGTGATAACTTCAGTTATTTAAACTCACTTGGTGGACGCTTTGTGACTTCTTGTAAGTACAATATAGATAAGACAGTTGGGGTGCATATTTTAATTTTATTGAGGGCGTAAATAAATTACACACCAAGGGTTAGCTATGTTTATCTTTGAGATAAGACAGCGGATTATTGTGAATAATAAGGCGTTTGTTTAAATATACTCTAGTTATACCATTAAGGTAGAGCGGCATTCTGATGCATTCTGATGCACTCCTTCCCAGTTCCCTCCGATTCAGAAATCGAAACCATCCTTGGACCAAGTACCACAGAGGGAGGTGGTCACGAGCGTTGTGGAAAGCACTTCAAGACCTGCTTCGATTAGCCCAATCAAGCAACCCTCTCAACGGACGTTTCCTTTGTATGACGATACGGAACGCAGCAAGGTAATAATAACAGTTTACCCGAATTTCTTTAACTATATTGATAACCTGTTTTATGATATATAGTATACATGTCTGTTGTACCAAAGTACTGGTAGACTGCTGTGATTTTATGCTAAGTTTATCGGACTTGCCCTGCTTGAGTTGCACAGTGGAAACGCTTACATGTCCAGAACTCTAACGGACTGTCATTAATCAGTCAGTGTAATAGCATGCGAGCGGTTTTACGGAAACAATAGAACTGTACCTCCAATAACGGATGAATGACAATAACTTTTTCTCGAACTACCAGGCTGAAAGTTAGTTTTTCGTTTAACCGTTTTGTATGTGAATGTCACAGGATTGTAATCCATGGTGGCTTTATATGAGACAGTTACCCGTGTTCCTTTTTACGACCTACCACTCACAGTGCTAACAAACAAAGGTATGTCGCCAGTACAACAAAACTTTGTTATCAATTGTGTCGTTTTTTGAAACAGTGGACTGAAGCAAACAGAGCAGGTGAACATCGCTAAAGTCAAATTTGGCCAATCAGTGTTCTGTTTTGATTTTTCTACGAACTAGCCTACGTACGGGAGATGGCACCAACAAGTGTTTCTTTCGTCAGGTTATACGACATAGTAAAAGCCACTGATAATTGACACATGTGAAAGGTGATGGCCGTAATATTCGCCGAGTAGAACCCTTTGTTTGTCGAATATCACCTTGACCGCTGTTGTTATCATGACAAGTTCGAGTGTTAGCAACGCACAGACATATTCACCACGGCAAAAGCGACGGACTTGGGGAAACGGATAGACAGATATGGGGATCGGAAACGGAAAAATTGGAAACAGGTTATTGGTAGTCAAGAAGTGGCAACATTATTTCCACTGTGATCTTGTACTTAGGAACTATTTTTGAACACGGAGCTTGCTTAACTCAGCTAATTACAGTCGTATTAGCTATTTGCACGAAGTGGTGAAGTATACCCAATTAGTCTCGCTCAAAGACGTAAGTAGTACACTTAAAATATCTTATAACTACTCAGTGTGATCATTCGGAATGGCCCCAGAAAGGCGGAGAGTGAAATGTTAACAAAACTGCTATCGAACACAGGCATTCCTTCAGACTGCATTCTGTGAAGAATGGAATCTGAGTCTCTCAGCTTAAACAAGTACGATGCTAGTTGGAAAGAAATACGGGAGTCATTACACCGGTTTGTCACCTTTCTACTCAGAAACACGACAATATGTCAATACCTTCTCTGTGAGGATTATTATGGACGCGATAAAAACAACTTGTCAACAATCAAGGCTGGTTGGTGAGATAGGATGATAATCAGGCTTTGATTAGTCTTAAATTAAGCAGACTTTAGAGATAACTATATCCGAATCTGGAATCACTTACATTTCATAATCCTTGTATACTTCTAGGCATCTTAGTCTATACTTGTATTAAGCTGTCGTAGCAGCAGGTTTGAGGTACATACCCTTTCACAATCGGTAAGTCGAACGCAAGATTCCTATCAGAATGCTTTTGGGAAGTAGGTATATTTCGACGTGGGAAGGTTTTTAGGTGGGACTTCTGAAGAAAGTTTTACAAAAGAAGGTTTTGGGTAGGAAAAGTACGAGATATCTAAAAATACTGATAAATTTATGAATAGGACACATGATATACCTGACTGAATTTTTCCTACTTTTCTTGCACCCCACTCGATTTTTGTGAATTACGCATTATCAGTCACGATGGAAGTTTGACAAGCATATGAAAGTTTGACAGTGAAAGGACTTTGATACTTAAATCTGAGGTATATGCGTTAGAACAGATAAATTTTTCCAGAACTCACGATTATAAGAATATATCAAAGGACATCGTAGACCTGTGCTTCTGGATTTCCACATGGCTAAAATAGATATAACTGTATTAAAATGGAATTCATTCTTGATTTTACGAGACCGTTGTTATTACCCTCAAGATATCCTGAATATCCGCGTGGATAAGTAGGAAGAGTTATTCAAGTTCGCCTATTGTTTAGTTTGAACAGGATGATCAGAAGACGCACATTAAGACATAAAATCATATTACACACTCCAATCGGTCGTGAACATGAGACCATCAGGAAAATAAAACCAGTAGGCCATGAATGAAGGTTATTAAAATCAGCCCGAATCGCAAATTATGCTCATTGCTGGACCAATGGTAAACAAAGCTTGGTAGTCTCTTGGAAGCATGGAGCTAGTTTTCGACAGCTCTACAATAGTGTAGAGTTTGTGTTATAAAAATGTAAGATATCAAGGTTGACCTCATGATTTGAGGTCAGTATTTACTTTGTAACGGAAGGCACATTGGTTTGTCCCCGTTGAGTGTCGTTCAATAACAGGCGAGTTATTGTAGGCCTCAACAACTTTGAAACGAGTTACTTGACTCTGGTTCCATAGCAGTGGTTTCTGTTCTGTCAAAGTAAATATAGCTTAAACTGCAGTAAAACAGATAGATGTTATGAGTCGTGGAGTAACAAAAAACAAGTAGTTTGTACTTATCTCCTATAACCTGGTTGACGTCAGACGTTTACATTTAGTCTGTTCGTTTGAACGAGCGAGAAATATCGTTTAAAGTAAAACTGTTGGGCAGATTCCACATGAATTTCAGTTCTTGATGAGTCAGTTCGTCTCGGACCTGTGCATTCCAATATAAGTTATCCTTTCCAACTGTGGTCTTTTAAGTGCATAGTGGAAATCAACTGATGAATGTTTGTTGAAGCAACTGTCCCGGGGGTAAAAGGTTACTGGATTTCTGCTGGTGGGAGGAACTTTTTGTTTGTGTTTCTACCACCGTGAGGGTGTCAAATGTTTGGTCGTCTCAATGACTTGTTATTCTATTTGAGCTTCCTTGCGTGAATTCTAGTTCTAAACCTCGTCCCTGGTATTGTAGAATTCGTTTGTCCAACATGATAGACCCTAATGCAACATAGTAGGGCAAACTAGAGAGGGTTGTACTTACCATATCAGCCTTGGAAAAAGTCAGGGGGAATACGCCCACCTGATCAAATTTGCTCAGGCTGTCAACCCGAACGACCTGAATACAGCAGTCGGTAGATTCGGTGGGCAACACGGCTGCGCTGTATGTCAACCTACATAATAATCAATCCGGTCGATTGTTACATTCACCGTTACGCCAGTCTTGTCATCTACTTTGTTAAAAGTTTGTTTTCCTAGATGTTAAAGGATCATAAATGTTTATATAGAGTGTACGGACGTGAATCGGTGAAAACGTGAGGAATATAATTTGTTCACACATATCAGCCTTCAACAGTGTGAATCCCTGAGACAACATTCTGGCAAACGTGCACTAATGGAGACTAGTGAGAAGATATCAAGAAAGTATTCAACAAACTTACTTTGTCTATTCAGCAGTGACGACAGAGATTAACTGTTTGTTCCGATATGAACATATTTTAACAATTTGCAAAAGGATTCTATCTAAGTAGCAGTCTGATTATTCCATGTTCTTGTTTCTAAGGATGACCTGGCTTAGTAGTTAGAAGTTAGCCAGGGGCCTAGATTTCATTAGGGATGGATTAGATCCTCCCCATAGACAATAAACCGTAGTAATTTGCGAATTAGCCAAGCGTGAATGGCCTCTCTATGTTGAAGATATTTGTGATTATGACGTTTACTCTGACGGTTTATGATCAACTTCCATGAATGCCAAATTATTCTTGACTTAAACGGAGCGAACATGCACGATTGTTCCCACATACAGTGGATTATTTAGCCGCATTTACTAGAAAAGTTTTGTTAAATATTCCCAAGAGAATTAGCGCCTATATTTTTATTACTAGTGAGTAGTAGGGGACTTCTTTTCAAAAAATATAAACTGAACATCACTCACAATTAACCACAATCCCAAAAACAGCTAAATCAACCACTTTCGAAAAGAAGCGCTATACTTGAGCTTCTTTTTTGTCAAGGCTCGTCAGTTTCACATAATTTTATAATTAAGCTGTAGTTACTTGCTCTGGTATCTTGAATGTACTCGAAAATGCATAAGTTGATGACCCCAACCTGACCATCAGTAAAAGTTTACTGTTGAAGGTGTTCGACTTTAGGCCTGTGGAAGTTGAATTACAGTTGCGTAATGAACCTAGTTGAACGATTGAATTCGTTCGATAGAGATTCGAAGTCTCCCAGACACCGTAATATGTTACCAGATTTTCGTGTTATGGCCTGTTTGTTAAGTCAAAACCCACCTAGAATGAACAACCGAGAAACTCAGTAGTGACCCTCACGAAATAGTGTATTTGGTTCAGAACGAGTAAAAAATAAAATATGTTTCCTAAGGGAGGAAATTCGTTGGATGACGAAGAGAGAGTTGTCAATTTTGATGTAAAATATCTTGTTGCACTGTATAGACTTATTCTGATTTACATAAGCAAATGGCAAAGTATATAGTCAGCTTGTCTATTCTAAGCACACCGACTACAAACTATTCCATTTGGTTTATTCCCAGTGGTCCAGAGTGATCGCCGACTATAAGCAACGATGTGAACTACGTGCTGCTGAGTCACATGGAGCCTCAGTTATTCCAGATGGTCGCCCAAAATTACCTTCGTTCAGTACTGATAAGCTTCCAGAGCGGCAACCCCTACGTCCTGTGCACATTCTAAATGAATCGGTAACAAATTTTTCAGAAATATCTTTAGCTCTCATTTCATTCGTTTACGTATTGTCATATTCAGCACTATTTACATGCAGAGATGGTAAATTCTGAGAAAGATAACAAACTTACTGGTTGCTTGCATAAAAATTAACTATATTTTCCAAATTTTATTGCTTAGTATGATCTTATCACCCGATCTGATTGTATTTATTAAACTAAATTGTAGTATGCAGAGAAATTTTGTGTGCGTTAATCAATAGGATTTACGTAGTTGCCATCAAATTTTTGTTGCAATAAGGTCTCTTGAAACATACAGTTGTAATAGTTTTGTGTGTGCATGACAAGAACATTGTCAAACAGGCTACTTTGTAGGCAGTACTCAACTGTGACAATGTGAAGAAATCTATTGTGGGCACTTCAAGGTCACATTTAGCAAATGTGAACAGCTAAACCGGGACGAATAGTGTTTTCAAAATTATCTACACAATATTCTACGTTCCATTCTGGTGTGTCCTTATGATCGTCATCACAAACTTCATGACCCCGAGTCATAGGTCCGAAAGCAATTTTTGTAAACCATTCACCTCCTTTGGTGAACTATCCGTAAGTTATACAAGCACAGTTCTTGCGTTAACCCCACACAACGATCTCCGGCTTGTCATTTGTTTGTCACATGCCTCATTCATTGACGGCTTGTGTGCATACACAAACACTAACACATCACTCTCTGGTCGAGTCATCAGCTTCGTTTTTACTAAATTTACCAACAACCCTTGTTAGCAAAATCTAATCAAATAAATCTCTTAAGTTTGTCAAACTCAGCTGGTTGCAACTCAGATTTCCTCGTGGTTCTGAAACTACTTTGGCATTTTTAACTGAGTTGTTCATTTAAGATTTGTTTGATAATCAATACATCTTCTTAGTTGTGATGTTAAATTGTCCTATCGAGTGTAATTCTGTTGCTTTACGCTGTACACTTCTGAATATTCTTTTGGTTCTTTGTTTACACATAAAGAAGGTGTAGGAATGAAAAAACTTCAACATCTAAATCACTGCAACAGCATACGATTAAAGAACTTATCTACATTCACTTACTCCGTAACAGGCTGCATGAGTAGTAGTCAGCTAATTCAGTAGTTGACAACATCAAAATGTCGGTAAAAATTGACGTTTCCCAAAACCGTCAGCTTGGTAGATCCAGTTTCCGACTCCTGCTCACTTATCAGACATACTTCCTCCTCGGAACTTAAACCATTTCCGGTAGATGATAATTCTACTCATCCCCGACACTTTTATATGCAGCTACCTTTTCTGCAATTCAAAAATGGTAAACGTTGCTGGGGTTCAGGTCATTAGTGGTTCGTCTGCCTAAGCTACGATATGTATAGGTCGGAAGGCATAAGATGGTGTATTTTCTGATCTATGTAATCGGCCACAAATACAGCACAAAATGGACCAGTGATTCTAGTTCCATATAGTAGATGACAGACAAGCTCACAGCTTGAACGGTCCCAGTAAATGTTTTTCATGTTCTTCTCTGCCGATAATTGAGTCTGTTAGTTTGTCACATTTTAACACCTTGAATTCATTAACTGTTTCACGACTTCCGGACTCAAGTGTAGCCAGTCACCGTTTCAAGGTTGAAATCTACGAAATAAATTCGTTAGTTTCCTCCGACAGATTCCCAGCGACTCGCTCTTACAATATGCACTAGGCGTCATTTAATTCGACGTCGCTACGTTGGGTCCCATTGGGGCGCTGATTTTTCACAAGCCTAGATATCTACACATGATTGCCGCAACGTTGCTTTAGACTCCGCCAAGGATGTGCATTAACTAACCGTTTCTGATCGTAAGTGTTCGAGTACCTGGTGTCCGACAGTATGCAGGTTTCAAGAGGTTGACAGTTGCTTAGGCGCTCTTCATTCGTTTGCCGCGTTGCCGAACTCCAGCACAGAACATCACCAATATCAATCATAAAGTTGACTGGCCTTATTTATTTTAAATCAGTCTTTAGATAAACGAAATTCTTCGATTCTGAGCTTTAAGTACCAGGTTGTTTACGTGACAGCGATGTCAAACATTTGACAAACTCACGTCTAGCATATGTCAAAAAAATCAAAATGTTTAGTAAACAGTTTGAGACAACGTGCATTCATTCAAGATGTACCCTCGTCAACGTGTTTGTTCAAAACATACTCAGGTTAACAAATTTTTCATCACCACTGCAGTATGAAACAAGTCTAAGCAAATCTCTTTGATTTGTAGCATGTTTATCATGAATTTATCGATCCATTTAGCTGTCATTTTACCGCATTTATTTGACTTGATTGAAACTCACCGGTAAATAATTTACAATAAACGATTTGTTGTGTAATCCTCACCAGAGACAAGGGATGCATTAAGTGAATCAAGAACAAGGGAATGAGTTGAAAGACACCACCGGCAAAATGGGTGGAATGTTTTTTTGTCGGATCGATGACGATCAAGGTGTAGATCAAAATCTTATGCTTCAACCTCTTGATAGATGAGTGCAATTTGCATTCCACCTGTCCTGCTGAACTAACTTCTTCCAAGTGGCATATGTGTACGACCCTAGAAGAATTTGGATACGTTCTTACCTGTTTGGAATTTGAATTTCCGAGAGCATCAAGAGCAACTTTCTCTAGTGATTGACGTTATCGTTGTTAAGATATCGGTGTTAACAATGGTTGTTAGTCTGTTGCTGCCAAGTCAATAGCAGGTATACAACAGTATAGCATTTAAAGGTTTGGATTGAAACGAGTTGAAAACATGCTCATTAACGAATCAATCACATTGCTCAAAAAGCCGTTTGGACTCAAGTCAATCTTACGTAATTTTATGGCATTTTTTAATCCCAAATGGAAAACGATGGGATATTTCAGGAATATACAGCACGCAACATCAGTTTACTCCATACAGTACGTCAGGTGTTGTTGACAGTGTTGCAAACACAGTTCCTAGTAGGTTACAGATTGTGGATTTCAGTTACCAATTTTATCATACTGTCATATGTGTTTGGTCTTACGATGTATAACCTGGAAGTGAATCCATTGCAAGTCTACCATCAACCACAATCCTCGTATTTCGATAATGCTCCCGAAATGACGTTTTGTTAATTTATAACTTGACTGCTGAGTGGAGCTGGTTAGTTGGGTTTACAGTGCAGAACATACTTGCGAGATTATCCGGCATGTTAGTGGTTATTCTACAACCTCAAACTATAAACTAGCTATTTTAGGTAACCAGTTGACTTAGATAGTTGAACTTGTTGGAATTAATTTGGTCTTGTTGAAACAACCGAGAAAGTCGCAAAGGTGAACGTGTTAACAATGTATTCCTTTTTTATAGAAACGGTTATCTAATGACACAAACATACAATTGCATGACGAAAAAACAGATTGTGTCTACTGAAATTAAGTTTGAGAAGTATGAACCAGTGAACCACGCTCATTTGACAAAACAGAAAACTGGGTTGTCAGATTCACGTCACTGTGCTCAATGTTCTGTTCGAGGCACAAGTACATGAACTAGCCGGTTGATCTTTGTCTTCTTGGATTAGTTTCGGTGACCTAATCGAATGGTCGGGAAATAATTTAAACATTTAAACGTCGGTACGGTTGCTTCATCAAAAGTAGCGTCAAAATTCTTCTGGAATTAGTCTAAGCAGATTCACTAGTAAATCGTAACAAAGTCGAGTCAAAGCTTCGAGCTAATAGCTTTGTCTAACGGTTAATCATTAGTATGACTCTTACCTGTCTGATTCGAGTGTTACTGAGTACTTGCCTTATAGAACCTGAGAAGGAAATAGATTGTACCCAGTCAGTATATCATTAACTGACCTGAACCATAGAGCATGTGGTTTGTTATGTGGCTTTGTCTTACACAATGCCGAAAGGTACAAACGTACCCCTGATAGTGTTCGACCGATTACACATAAATTCCTACAAAACACTGATTTTAGCATAAATCAGAAATTGTTACTGAACGACAATAGATTGATAGAAAACTGACTTTCAGTATAGTCGCCCTAAACATCGTGAGAGCAAGTGAAATATTATATTTGTTTTCAGAGTAGTATAGTGTTTTACGTCTTTTGAGTGCATTTCGAAATCTGGACAGTGAGATCAGAAGAGGTAAACATCGTGTAAGATTGGCCTACATAACAGTTAACATATGCTGAACGCGAACACCCATGTCATCTGATACTAAAGGAGTTAACGGACAGATAAAACAATAAACGGCTTTCCAGATAAGATTATCGTAACAGACTAAACATACCGGTTTCGGTTAATCCAGTACCTATTAAATAGGCCACAGCTTTGACACAAAATGTTTGTTCGGGTACATGCGTTTATCTGATAACATCTCCGTAAACTGCAGGATGTGTCCAATTGTTTTGCTGGATAACACGTGTGGGTTTTTGAAGGCTTTCACTACGTCCTGTTTCAAGCAGGTGTTGAGAGTTTGGGGACGATTTCACTGTAAATTTGATGTTTGGACGTAAAACTTTATTGCATCACACAAACGCTGCACGCCAGTTGTATTCCTAGTTATGGTTGAAAGATTGCTTACGTATCATCAGCAAAATGATACGCTTCCAATGTAGTGAATCGGCTTTTGTTGTACGTTTATCAAGAAAAAACTTATCAACACTAACTTCATTGAGTTGGCGAGAGATTTCTTTTTAGCCATGAATACCACATCGTGCTTACATAGTTTCAAAAGCACTTTAACTTGACTTGAGTATCCACTCAGTCAATGTAATCATCATTTAATCCACTGGTCACATCTAATAGAATGTTTCTGGAAATAGACTGCACTCCAAAGTGCACAAGTGATTATTACTCATCTCTGTCGTGAAACTGTCTAGGTAGTCCAGAAATGCCTTTAAGACAGAACATATTACATAGTTTTTGTATTTGTACGAAGAGATTCACAAGCCATCTCACACGTTTTGTTTTAATGTTAATCAATCATGGACTAGATTGCACGCATCGGAAAACCAAATTTATGCGATCTATATTGTCTAAACATATATGGTGTGTGGTTACTTGAAGATCTAAGTTCTTTGTATATCCTCACTTCCAATTCTCCTTTCTGTCTTAGCTCGGGAGCATTGGTATAATCATCATCTCAATTTTCAAGATATAAGCTTGTTTTGCCTTCAGTGTGGAATATTTTGCTAATAATACGATCGCATGTTCTATGATATATAGAAAATATTTTTCTTGGAGTCATCAGATCTGGGTTTATTCTTAGCCGCTTAAGTCGGATAAGATATGTTAGATTTAAAGAGCTATGCTGAAAGTAGTTTGATGATTTCGCTTTTAAATGAAATTCGACCATTTAACAATGTTATCAGGTTGGTTAAGACTCGTTTCTGAGCTGCCAACTTTCGAACTTACAAGTAGCCAAGGTGGACTATATTCAAACTTGTAATGATTAAATGTGGGCATGATATTTTTCAACACTTTTCTTCTAGATTACCACATAGTTTGGATCATAAGTGATAAAACGTTTTCCCATCATTTAACTTCACTGAAGTTCTGGAACTTTCACGGTGGCAACGTATGACCGATGGCTTCTAAGTGCTAGTCATTGAAGTATTTATTATTTGGAAGTTAAAATTTTGTCAAAAATTAAACTCGACGTTAAAACAGTGTCGTTTCTGTTTCACAGACTACTTGTGTTCAGACTACCAACTATTAGTCTCAATCTAAATCTAAGTGGTAATTTTTTCAGCAAATCTGCCTAGCAAGCATACGAAGATGGAATGATATCACTGTATGACTGAATTGAATTTCACCTTCGAGCAAGTGTAGTGTAATCTGAACTCAACAATGTTCGGTGTAATTGTCAGAATTATGTAAAAGCTCTGTGTGCAAGTTTTCAGTAGGACTGATGACAATATTCTCTATCGGTTGGTTCCGGAAGAATCTTCCAAGAGTTAAATTATAATTTGTTGCAGCTATTTTCACAAAATTCTCCATTAATTTACAAACCCATAAACAATATCATTCTAATTTCAATACCATTGTGTTTAGTAGATACCCAGAACGTCGACTACAATACTGGGAGTGTTAAGTTTTAAGGGAGTTTAGTAAAGATGACGTGGTTTATATGTATCAGCCCGAAGCTGAATTTATATTAACCACTTGGCCTGATCAACTCATAATATCTACGGGTTTATCTGAGGGAACGTGGTTGGTTTCATTGTTTGCGTCTGGACCAGATATACTTATACAAGATTTATCGAACAGTTCACGCAGGAATCCACCAACGCCACTGTTGAGCATAATGATCGTATTATTAATAAGTAGTTTGGCAGATTTATGATTTTAGATGACACCCAATTGTGAAAAGTCAAGGCTTCGGCTGGATTCGAACTGGCGAGAGAAAAACATCTTGTTTCAACGCGGTAAGCATTCTGCCAGCTGAGCTAAGACGCTACACCAGGAGCTCAGAAATTTAACATTTAAGCTCGGTTATCCACCAGTCCCACTGGATTATATGGAATCCAAATTATACCTATACAAAACTAAGTCTCACTAATATATGAGGATTCATATCTCTCTGCCACGACTTTTATGTTCTGGTATAATAAGTGAGATTTTTTACTTTTTCTTATAAGTTATCTACCTCTTCGGAGCGTCTGATTCAGCTTACTACAATAGTAACCAAACAAGACTAACACAGTTAGGCGATCAAAGGCCGGGTGAAAAACCGAAAATCGAGCATTTCAAAACAGGTGCTTATAGGATGAAATAATCACACTGCAACAACATAATGTATGAGTCGTCACTCAGAAATTGTGCGATGACTGAGGTTCTGGAGTTGTAAAAAAAGGCTTGCATGCCAATTGCAGTACGTGTGTGGTAAAACAGGCAGTGGGTAGTATACTAGTCACAAGCGACATTCAGGAACTAAAAAGTAAGCCTCATTGCCAGGAAGATACTGCACCAGGAGCGACTATCGGAATAGTGTGTACACACTATGGGACAAGTGCCACCAGATTGAATGACAATGTATTGCTACCCAATGTATGTCAGTCGTGCAAATGAGTGTACGTGTTCGTGGTCCCATGTTCTAACATAACCTGTACTAGAGTTCGTCCAAGAAACAGCTTTAAGGACCAAGTGTCCTTTGAGGTCACAACACGTGGATGGTGCAGAAAAACCTAACCCCCGTATTTTTGGTAAAACAGCAATGTTTGAAGAGCGGGCCAGCAGAACTGCATTGAATTTAATCTACGGACTTGCGTTGAAGAAGGACGTTGTAGTATTGAAATTCGTCAGATTGTGATTTGAGTTGGACAGCGTAAATATGACCAGTAACTCAAACGTTAGCTGATAGTAATTAAACAGCATCCATATTTGGATACAGTTCTATCTATTCCCCTTAATTTTAGTCTGTCTCTTAGTATCCGAAGCACTAGGTTCAAGTTTTGCCATTCACTAGTTGGCAATCATGTCACAACCAGAGCTTGAGCTCCTGTTCAATGTCTGTTTAGCCAGCCATGCCAACTGCTTTGCCATTCGCCTGTCATTAAGCAGTACCAAGTCATCACACGTAAACTCTCAGCCGCACTTACCGCTGGTACTGTCCGATCGTTTCAAATGTAGGCAATAACCATTAGGTTAACTTGTCTTCACTAGTGTCAGGTGAAAACTTCTCATTCAAGTCAAGATCAAATGGAATTACACAACCTTGATAATGGTCAATATCAATCAACCACCGCTTTTTTGTACCACCATAAAAGGCTTTTTTAGATGTGTTGTCTATGATAGTACTCACTCATCATCTGATCTGATTAGTGCTATACGAGACAACGCTCACTATTTTTTAAAAATAACCTATCATGATGAATTGGGAGTTTCACGATTATTGTGCCAATCATCGTTATTTTATGTTTGTCAGCACGTACCCTCATATACCGGAGCTCCACAACCGTCGCGATCGACATTTGATGGAAAACATGAAGTCTTGGGCACTTCAAAAGAACAACCACAACCTGTTTTACCTGTTGAAATCAAACGGCATCAACAGCCTCCTGAACTACGTGATGATCTTCAAAGCAAAACGGTGATAAGCTAATTTGTTTTGATTTGGTTTTATGTAAATAATTTTCTGTGTAATTCTTTTGTGATTAATTATTTCTCATTCATTTTGAAAGCCAAGTTAAACGGCTTTATCCAAAGAAAGGGCAAACGTTGACACCAAAAGTAAGCAACAACATGTTTTCGGTTTGGCTATCACAGTGTATGTTCATTTTCTTCAGCACTTAGCATGAAGCCCACGGGGTCTTTGGTGTCTCTTGGTTGTCTTTCTTATTTCCGGCTGAACTCATAGAAACGCTAAACTCCTGCCCCGTTTTCTAAATTGACCAGCTCAGTTGCTGCTGCTACGACATAAACAGAACTGTAAATGCTAATCGCATTTGACTTGAGAACATGAGAGTGAGTTTACGTAAAGGGGCTCGGTAGCAGCAGTGATGTCTTGACGATGAAGTGCTTCCGATACTTACACTGTCGGACGTCTACTGGACCGTTCGACTATCGAACAACATTTTAGTCAGATTGTACGTTTGGGCATGTTGATTTTGTCGCTGATTCGAATCTCGGTGAAGTCCGGATTTTTCGCAATTAAGTCTCTTCTAAAAGATAGTACAACAGCAGCCCAACGTGAAGTTATAATTTCGTGGTTGCTATCTTTCCAATCTCTGTGTAATTCTTCTGTGTTAATCAGAGTGAAATTATCCTATCGCCTGCTGATCAGATATGACTACATTCGCATAAAAAATAATTGCTGTCGGTTCGACAATATGAAACATTTTCATGAAAGAAGTACGAAAATTTAGGTTGCTTCAAAGTGAATGCCACTCAAACTTGACCGCAACCTTCGCAATAAAATAAGGCGTTCGACAACTAACTTTTACGGGCAGCGCTTGAATCATATTGCTCTCTTATTGGGGTTAATAAATAGTGCATGTCCTCTTCCGGACCATTACGCCAAGAACATCGCAATGGGCATGACGAACATCTGTTAGTAGTCCTCAGCCTGCCTGTTCATTTCGAAGGAGGAATAAAATAGACCGTTTTGTTCAATTTAATTGATAACTTTGTGGTCAGAACTTTTCAGCCAGGCTGAGGATACCGTCTTCATCGAACCAATAGAGCCTAGTTTAAATTATCGAAAAAGATTTGGGAATTTAACTCAGTTTGAACTGAACACCATGCAGATCTGAACACAACCTTCGAAATTGGGAAACTATTGTCAAAAAAAAGTGCAGTTTTCATAAAATCTCGTGGGGTTATCCACAATTAGTTTGGTAAATTTTTTGAGCTTGAAGAGAACCAATTGTGATAAATCTAGGCTTTGACACTCTGTTCTTGTCATATGTTCCAATCTAGCCAAAGCCTAGACTTTTCACAATTGAGGCTCTTCTAAATGTATTCAGCCGCAAAATGTTTAGGATCATTTTCTCATATTGTGAATGATACACAGCAGTAAACCAAGTTAGAAGTGGGCCGACATAAACAGCACCGGTTTTCTGTATTTCAAATGAAACTATTCGTGTAGCATACAAATGACACGAGGTTGAACTCACTAGATTAGTTGTGAGCAAAAACAGCAGTCACCCGCAGCTAACTTACCTGTCACTCCTTCAATCAATACAAGATTGTTAGTGTGTGTGTGTGTGCTGTCATTCGTGTGGCTGTGGAATGTGACATTGATAGTCAACATAATCTCAATCAAAACAAGTTACGTTGCCAAGACGCTTGATAGTCATGATTGATGAACCATGCTACTTTCCTAAGTCACTTGTTGAGCACCACCATCATTAGACCTGGGTCAAATTATTCACACTGTGATTACCTTCTTGCATAACCAGACTGAGATTACGATTGATTACCACCTGACCAATATTAGTCACTTGAAACTGCCTGGTTTGTGTCCGTTAATGATAAGGTCATTCATATGAAGATCAAAACTGTCTGAGATTATAATTCACCTTAATTGTAATCAACCTGGTAGAACCGAAGCTAGCACAATTGATACATCCTACAAAAATACCAAAATATACTTAATCGTTGTGGACTTGAAAATTCAGACCCCTGAGAAAGTGTCGTTTAAAGTGTCTATTGTTCGGTTAGATTTATTTGCTTTGTTGTGGTTTATGTGGAAAAAAGTGTAAGTTCTGAAAATTTCTTACACTAATGTGATGAAACATGATCCTGTGCTACCGCTCAAGTTTCTGTTCAGATGTATCCGTCTTTACAGTCGATAAGTTTGAAATGGTTGGATAACACAAATGGGATGACTGTATTTGTTTTGTGAGAGCGGTCACAACAGATCATCGCCGGCGCAGATGAACGAGTCACATCTGTTCTAGGCTGAACTGAACTCTGCAATTTTAAAGGTGATCGCATCTTGTTTGATGATCCGTCTACGGCAGCATTCCCATTTCGACATCATTTGTCTACCTACCTGCACATGGTTGGCGGCATCCCAAAACTAAAGGATGCCTACGCTAAACAGTCATTACAAGCGGATTTGCACTGTACCATTTGTAACTCCACTCACACATCATGTATCCAGTGTAAGCCCGAAGGAATAAGACCAGGTGGGGTGTGAATAAGGCCTTTGTGTTCAGTCGTCCAGTACACACATAGACCCACACAGGAAACGAGTTCCACACCATCAGTCACATGATTAGGTGTATGCGTGAGTTCCGGCGTATAACTTTCTATGCGTTTAGGCGTGTTTGTACGAATGTGCTACCGTACGACCCTATTTGACTGTAAATTTTATGCTGCTTAAAACAACACGTTTTGACAAGCACCGTTCGATGTGTAGTCATGCCCACTTGAGCTTCCTCATGATAAATCTTTGCGAGGTCGACGCATTAGTCCGCCAACAATTAGCAATGATTTGTAGTGATACCTGATGCTCACCCTCAAACCGACATTCCACGACCAGTTTCGTAGATATATTCTAAGTGGACGATAGAAGCGGCTACATCTCGCATCATGAGACAATGCTCTTATCTACTGATAGACTTGGTAACCGATCGGATAAGTGTACTATATCTGACCACGGAAGTTAACCGATTCGATCCTCCATTCATACCATCTTCATAACAGATGAGTCTAAACGAGGACGAAACCGGTCATGGAGTGTCCGTTTTAGAGAAGCATAACAAACAGCATTTCGAGTCCTTACGGTCTTAGTCGGTGAAAACCGGCAGTCCGAAGTGGACTGTGCCCAGTCACACTAACGAGGTGAAAAAGAAGCCATGAATCAATTAGCAATGTTGCTTTTTGCGAGTGACATCTCAATTGTCATGATAAATTCCTTCAAACCAGACAAGCCAGTTACATACTTTGAAGACAACTATAATTATTGTAGTTTAAAGGTGCGGTAACACCAGTCACAAATATGCTGTTGCTGTCCATAGTACAGTAAAGGTATGGAATTGAAGACATAACTGGCACCGATCCAACCAGTTTGGTGAACTTGTCTGAACAAAACGTGAACATTACTGGCTGGAATAGGTGATAATCGTTGTCTCCAGTGTTCAACAGAGTAATGAAATTGGATTGGAACGGCTTCCTGAGTAGAGAAAGTTCAGCTAATCAAGGCTCGCAAGCAAGCTGATGTAAGCGGAACTACGGTCGATCAACACCTCCCAATCAAAATCGGCTAACAGCTGATAGATCGAATTTGTTTGTAAGAAATAATGAATTAAACATCTTGTATAAATGCTTATCGGATTTAGACGACTGAACTGCTTGTCAATTGAATTTCACTCACAATTGACTGCAGTCTTCGTATTCAAATAGACTTCCCAGTCAGCCTGTTTCGAAAATAAGCACTAGATTGAAGTTTCGTTTTGTTAGAACTCGTTAGTAATGCATATTCTTGCCACGGCCGGGACTAGAATTCCGGCCAAGCTTTCATGAGTCAACCGTGTTGATCATTCTGGCGAGTCCATAAAATTTTTCACGCGCACTGAGAAGATGGTAGAACAAATAAAAATTACATAACAAAATAACAACTACTATGTACTTTTTGTGTCATGCATGTAACTGCTAAACGCAAACAAGTTGTTTATTCAGACAATGTGCAATGAACTTCATCAGCCATAGTTTAGTAAATTTACATTACCTCTTCAGAAATTTTTTCTCTACTCAGGAACCTCCGTCACATGCAGACTCAATTCCATCGTCTCGGTATCCGGCGCGTGGAACTACCGCCGTTCTGGCTACTTCCTCCACATCTTATCAGCCCACTCCAGATAAGCTGGTTCAACCGTCACTTCCTACTTCCCGAGACGAAAAGCAAGACAGAGTGGTATGGAACCACTTTTAATCAATCAGTTATTAGTTGGTTGTTGTGAGGCACATTTTTTAAACGGTCCACGTTTCTCTTTCTTGCGGTCTCCCCTTATACAAAAACAACACATTCATCAAGCAGGAAGCCAACAGACAAGTGTATACATATACTAACAGGTCATCACCAATATTTCATCCTTTCAGATCACTGGAAGTCATTGCTATCAATAATGGTTCACGTATATACGATGCTCGACACTCCAGTTCACCATGGGGCAAGCTCCGTTTAGCTGCACCAATTCATTTTAGTGCGAATCCGCACGATGATTCTTTACACTGACTGAATGGAGTGCTCCAAGTTCAAATATTTGCAGCCATGGTCAATAGGAGATTAGTCACTGAGGTTTTCAGCTTCGGGCTACGGACGTCAAGTAATCGGCGGTTAAGTCAAGACGCTAAATGGCGAGGCTTTGGAAAGGCTTGGAGAATCGATTCCTACATGACAATAGGTCGTCTAGAGTGAAGGCAGAACACCTTCATACGATGAGGCAAATGATGTTTATTTACATGACTTTCGGACCGAGTAAAACCTCATTGCTGTGACCAAAGATTAATAGAGATGGAGTTCAATCAGTGTGGTATACTAGTGTACGTGTGTCTTTCTGTTACCTTACACGTGATATCGTGTAATTTGTGGCCTGGAACGAACGGGGTCACATATGTGTACTCGGGTAGCACAATATTCTGTATCAACTACTCATAGTAACAGTATAGGTGTTAGACTGCGTTACTGATAATAATCAGGAATGAAGTAGCTGAGACAAGGGGATCATTGATTACAAATAGGAGAAAGGTGAACGCTTACAAATAAATGACTTGGACTCTAATGAACAGTTTGTTCGATCAGACTGTAGTTTACTCGAACGGACTATTCATAAAATGGTGGGATCAACATTTAGGTTTGATCAAAGTGACCGCGCTGAAGACAGTTGACCTCTGATGTCTTGTTTGATTTACGACAGCTTCAGTGTCAAGCGAACATGGTGCAAGTAGTCCTGTTGTGATTCACAAAGGTTTCGATTGACCGATTTGAAAATATATTCACACCTCATGAATTTCGAGTTGCGTTCAATCTGATGTGTACCGGTAAACAGTTCTCAGGTCGATCGTTTATTGCCTTCACTGTTGCCATTATTGCTCCTGGATAACTTTGAGACATCAAATTTGCCATACGGTGAATCATATTTTGATTGCACATCGATCAATATATCATACTGAGATTTGCTGAGCCACGACAAGATAGTAAAAAGCATTAGACTCGAGTTTCACTCTTGTTAGAGCTGATCATCATTGCGAATCTTTCACAAAAGCTAGGTTTTACCTTCAACCCAATTTTTTACGGACATTCACGAGATAATGGATGGGAGGTTAAATGCCTGTCACGTCAAGGTGACACATTTCTGTAGAGGTCTTACAAGGATGAAAGTCTTGTCTAGGGGTTCCTTTCAGAAATGCTTAGTGGTGGCGTCCAAAAGAATACGGAGCTGTATTCGACCGTCAGTATTATTGAACTTACATCAACTAAATCTATTACTAACTGGCAATATTCAATGCTTTTTGAAGTGTGCACTTTCATAAACAATCACGAACTTTAAGTTAAGATGTATTTGTAGATATTTTAAGCCAACTACTCAAGGATGTATTCAAAAACTCACTCACATTGTTGTAAAATGTAATTCTCGCCTGAAAAATCATTGGGTTACTTTTTTCCGAAACAAAATGGTAAACTACTATCGTTTTTATCGGACAAGTAATAACTGTTATACAATTACCGAACTACAAATACTTGTAGAACGAAGTAAATGGATACTACCAGAATAGAAATATACTATACCTGTTTATTTCACAGACGGATAGGTATACCTGCTACAGTGCGGCACCCGACAAACAGCAAATGGACCCTTTCTGTTATACAGCATTTTTGGACCGTGTGTTGTACAAAATCAATATTGATTTATCTGTTTGATGTTATGAGAGACTTGTGGCTTACAGGTTTTGAAATAGTGTATGACGTTACTGATTAATCGAGGGTAGAAGGTGCTATTCACTAGAAACTGATAAACAGAGACAAAATTCACTCGACTAGATTTTATCTTTAAGTGTCACTCATGGCCCCCAGATTGATTAGGTAATTTTTTTAAAATATCAATTGTTTTTTCACACTAACCACATGCTTGGGACTAACGCTACTATGCAAATCAAGATTGCATGCAGAAAAACTTTTTTTATCACTTACTCGTATGCTTAAATCAAACAGCGCATCAAACAATCAAATGGTTCATGCTTACGTTTACAACTATAACAAGACGTCATTACATTCACAGAATTGTTCACAAGTATGTCTCGAAGTGCTCGCAGTCATTTTGAAAATGGTGGATCACCCAACTCAACTAGCATCGAGTAAACAAACAAATCATCACCCAGAATGTTAGATCGTCCAATGCTTTGATCGACTGCCTCAATGTGCACTAACAGTAATGTAAATATACATGAATTTTGTCAATGTGTACTCCGTTAGCACTTGTTCTAGTTGGTGGATAGTGTCTGTTACAATTATAATTTGCCAAAATGCTGCAAACATTAACATGTGACTGATGGATATGGTTAGCTTTGTTGAGTCCTCATCTTATTCGGATATACTTCAATGACGCTATGGTCTCTACGTTGGAATACATCTCTATAACCTTGATCATTACTGTGTTAGCTCCCTTGAGCCTCAGAAAAGTAGTCGCGCATCGATTTGAATAACAATCTTTCATGGGGAGATGTTTGATTTTGGCAGAGGTAGAAAACAGTTATAACCAGGGGCATATAAATTGTTGGTTTTGAGCTTTTCTTGGAGCTAACTGGTATCTCAAAGTCAATCACGTTTGGTTATGAATATGATAAGTTAACTGTCATCATTGTAGTTTGAGTAGGCACTTTAAGACAAGCTTGTTGACGTGTTAAACAATTTGCGATTCTCGATAACTTCACTTTGGAACTTGAAGAAAGAAACGAGTAAATAGATTCAGTTGTGTGAGCAGTGTTCAGCAGGCAGAGTGTTTGTCTAGTTTAAATCTAAATATTGCTGTCCAGACGGTTAGTCGTGAAAGTGAAACCGTTTTTGTATGTTTCATATGTGCAGCCTGAAGAAAGTTTGTTGTTCCCGCTGCCATTGCTGCTGTTTGACGTCTTTCTCCTTCCACTAGAAGCATATGACATCCTGTCGTATCTGCCCCAACTTAACATGATGCACGCTTAATGACGGCCATTAGACAATTCTGCTCACTGGTATTGTGCCCGCTGGCACTTGCTTAGACTTGAAAACTACGTATGTCTCGTCTGTTTAATTTTGACCTAAACCTCGGTTAAAGCATCGTGCTGAGATTCAAAAGAGCTGAATAATACACTAGGCGGCGCATGCCGAACTGTACACCCAAACACCTGAAGCCTCTTGGTCAAACTGACCACTACGATAGATCGGCTGATTGCCACCCCTGTCCATTAATAGCCATATTCCAAGTAGAGTCCAGGTTTTGGCAAGCTATGTGTCAGTTGGCAGATGTGTCTTATTTCGATAACTTTCTAATGCGGTCTGATGTTGTGGTTAAGCTGATGGGACAGTTGCATTATACTTGTTTGCTACAGAAAAACCAGTTTCTTGTCGTCAGTTTACTAGCTATCCTTAGCTGTTACGCTTCCTTTTGCTCATAAAGTGAAGTCGATTAACCGTGATGTAGTGGATACGTATCTAGACCACGACCTCCGCTTGTTCATTGGTTGTAAGTTCGATTCAACGGCGTGCGTGCTGTTGATGAGACTCGTTTAGGTCGAAACAGCTGTGTGCCACTTTGCTGGCAGTCACTGGGACCAAATGTTTGGGGTACCAGCTGCTAACCAAAGCTGTATTCGAAACACCGACGAGAAGCGTGTAGCCTACTCAGCATGTACCATAACAGCTGAGCTATTAAGTCAGATCGAGAGCTCAGTTAGTGTAGTACATGCCACGGGAAACATGGTTTCTTTAGCTGATTCAACCCCAACCAAAGTGCAGATTTTTCACAATTTCGTTTCTTTGGAATCAACAATCTGCACACCACCTATCAGTGAAACAACGAAAAGTGTTTGCTAAACCAGGGTTTATGCTCATGTAACACACAGCGTATGCTTTCAACTCCAGAAGGCCAGCTCACAGTTTCCCATTAAGAAACCTTGTAGCAATTGTGAACACAGTTTTCGGTTGAATCACCAAGGGTATATCTTCCTGTTTCACAGAAAATTAGCCCAGTTATGTTTCGTCATGGCACTATACCCAGAATCGAAGACCGCCGTCGTGCTCGCAGTGCTCCGGATCGTACTCGCTACAAGCCAATGCAGCCTGTTCTATCACCGATCGTGAAAATTCAAACAACTCCTTCAAAAACGGTCAGTCAAAGTGATGAACGACGCAATCAGGTTAGTCATACAGACTGTACTAAGGTTTTCACATGTATACACAAGTACAAAAAAGCCTTAGTGGATGGACGAGAAGCGTGTTCAAACGGTATATTTAGTTCAGTTTATCAGTAGCGATAGCAAACGTCTTGCTCTATTGAACTGTCAGTAGTGATCACATGCTGCAATCGCTCATGAAAATGAAATTCATAGAATTTGGTGACAGGTTGTTGTCTGTACTGGCTACACATCTTCGTTTTGTATCAAAGGCCGGAAAGAAACTGTATGATTGGTGATTGCCAACAGTTATTCTCCTTTACAAAACGGTGCTGGGTATGAATGTTCATAGATCCCTTCGAACTGAATCATTCGACAACATTATTGATTGATAGTTTTTGTCGAAATGACAGCGACAGCTGTTATCAGCAAGCCGTGTGCACGGAATATAATCCACGCAAATTTGAAGGTCATTTATCTCAGAGTGGGCTGCAAGCGGCAGAAAAGACTTCCTGATTTTGGAAATGAATGGGCGTTGTGGCTCAGAACATGTAGTGTTTGACCTGGCTAACCGAATGAAGTAAAATGACCTGTATTCAAAATCGATAATGTGTTGCTCAAGTGGAAGAAAGATCCACATCTCATGGCGTTGAACACTCCCGCCACCGTAATCCGTCTGCAAAAGACGGACACCTTGATATTGAATGTTTGAGTTAAGGCATGATAGATTTTAATAATAAAGTTCCTTGATTTTGATTTCAATGTGAGTTTTGTTCCTCTCTGTCACGCCTTAGTATGAGTCACTGAGGTCCGTGGTGGTATTACTGGCGTTGGCTAAAACCAAGGTATCTACAGAAGGAATTGCCTACAGTGCAGTTTCACGGTTTTCTGGCAAGTGGACGCTCATAAGACTACTGGCAGCAGCCTAGGTCTTCTACCCCAAGTCTATTAACCAACGGAGCATCCAGCCAGAGACATCGACAATATTGTAGCCAAAACACTAGTGTGACCCAAAATCTGTGTACAATAAGAAGCAGGTCATCCAAGTTGATGAACCGGTCGAACTGCTGCTGTACCGCGGAAGAACGTCGGACGAAATGGAACTTTGATCTATCTACGTAGAAGGTGTGTTCGACCGAAAGAAAACTGAAACGTATTCAGTAAGTTCTATGGCAGACCGATGAGATGCCACTACAGACTGGAAATAACAAGAGACAGACAAAATAACCTACAAACACAGGTATCGATTTTCACTGTGTTCTGTTTATGTCGCTTACATTGCTACTGTTCGGCGTTTAAGGTAGTGGTCAGTTTGTTTGTTTATTTGACTGAATACAGGAGAGTGCACTAACCGCCTAATTTTCCGAGAAGTACATCAAGTTAACATTGAGGTGAGCAACAATCTATCAGATAAACTACGCTGTGAGCCCCCTGCACAATCACACACACTGGTTGGCGTTATAAGCTAGTTACGTCATAGTCCAAGTGATCGACTACTGATTCATAACAGCTGATCCACCTCCTAAGGATGCTGACTTTGCCACCTCGGTTCTAACCTTCACTAACAAAGCGTTCGGCACTTACAGATAGGGCCAGTCATTCTGTACTAGTTACAACGGATCGTGAAAATGAGAATAACGCCAGCGACTTCGCTTCAGCAAATGGGGTATTTCTGTACAGAATATGACCAGATGTGTAAATCTCACCCTGGTTTGCTGGCATCCGTTCTCATGCGACGAGGCAAGGATGAGACAGGATAGGGAATAGCCGTTCAGCCTTCTCTAATCCTTGACTGCGCTGACTTTGAAACCAACTTTCCAATCAAGATCGGTCACAGCCAATGTACAAAGCATGCGCATCCCATCGAAAGCAATTAGAACAAATTCAGATGCACGAAAACCGCAGAATCTGACTAATCTTTTTATACTTACTGGTGATCTCA
>JTDE01021933.1:40678-62056 GCA_014338405.1 Paragonimus skrjabini miyazakii | reverse complement strand
TTAACAAGATTTTGGTGGTCAGGTCTTCTGATGAGCTACCGTTCCAGGCCATTATTTTCATCTGTTACCTGAAGGACAGGAATATGAATACCGTAGAAAAGGATTGTAGAGTTTGCCGCATGTAACTGGCTACCGAGGGCTGAACGACACATACTGTTAAGCATTATAGGGAAGGTTTCCAATTATGAACAATTGTCAGGATGACAGACAGTTAGTTGCTCCCGGGATTTTCGTATATATATATATATATATAACATGCCGTGCGTTGTATATCAACCGGTCCATTAATACCAGTTGGACAAAACGATAAGTTTCTACTGAACATTCAACCTACGGTGATTGCGCTCGTTTTCCAGAAAACCTCATAAAGTCTGTCTTAGAGGAAGTTGGACTAATTTGGGAAATTTAAACGTAAAGCTTTTTGTTCACGTCATTATACTTGTCTTGTCTTTACTTGCACACAATTTCAGGAATTAGAAGAAATTGTTCACATGCTCAGGCGTCACAAAACAGACACGGCTGAGCGGTTGTCAGCCTTGGAACATTATCGAAATGAGCTGCGAGATGATGAAGTACGTTTGATGTACGACCGAAAGGTAAGTTGGTTTAGACAGAGCAATATCAGTCTGTTTCTTTATTTCCAAATCGACTGATTCTCATACCACCTCGAACTGGCTGTTCACTATGATGTTTGTAGCATTTACTATACTGAACAGTAAACTTTCATGAACGTTTTTTGTCTTCCATGTTTAACCATTAGACGAATAAGAACACAATATGTATGAAGATGGTTACCATGGTGAGTCTGTAGTGAAATCTGAGATTGCGTTATTGTAAACAATTAGGCAGCCTCCGTATCGTCATGAGTTGAGTTGAATTCTAAGTGTGGAATTTGTAGTTACCGTACAAACTTGGTGACATAGGAGCCAGGGCTAACCAGCTGAATACTAATACCCTTGACAAAATGCAATATTTGGGGACTCAGTATACTCGGTTATACTGAAAGTATTCATTAGACGATCTGGTGAGTGGTTTTTCAATCAACTATCTGGTGGACACCACTCGGGTGGACAACCGTATCTGACACTGTTTTGTTCGCTGTAGTTCAAAATTGGTGGCACTTGACAACCAATCACATGGTTGCCTGGTTGTCGAGATTAATCTTGTTCAGGTCCAAATAACCTGGAAATTCTTAGCCGTCACATGACCTTGTGTACCACACTGCAACAAATAGACGATGGTGGCTAGGCTGAAACTGTGACATCATAATGAGTAAATTGTTATGTTAGTGTTTTTGATGTCGAAATTTAGAACGGATTTCCTCTTCATGGTTCCATATCAGTTTTTTTACTTATCCTGTTTGAAAGCAACATACAGATTTTAAAAATTCGAGTATAACTAGGCATTTCATTTAGCCAAAGGGTTTGCTTCAAACGAAATACCCCTTTGGACAAGAATAGATGAAGTTGATTGGCTTGGTTCAGACAAAAAACGAGCGGTTCTCAACGTAATTTTGTATGTGCTCTAGTTGAATATTCATTTATCCAGTCAAGTGAAATCAAGCCAAGAAATCAATTCATGCACACTTTCGGATGTGAATGTGCAGTATTTAGACAAGTATATTCTCAACAAACAGAACATATGATAAAGTTATTAGTTCAAAACTACGGTCAATTCTTTTGCAAAAGATGTTCAGATTACTAGGAGACCATGATTGTTAAGGGGGTAACAAAAGAACCGCATAAATGAGCACTAGCAAATAATGAATCGAAACAAGACCTAACTGATGATGTGAACGTACGCGTGGAAAATAATTTTAAACTGGTCACAGTTTTCTTATTTCCATGAACGTAACAGCCAGCCCTTTTCAAAAAGTTTCACTCCTCTTAATACTCATCAGTAGTGCATATGCTAGCCACAGCCGGGATTTGATCTCCAGCCGTGTTCGAATGAGACAACCTTGTTGACCGGTGAACCATTGACCTCACATTAAGTACCACTGAATTCTTATACGAAAAAGCTCTATCAAATCCGCCTGTGATTAAGGCTCGGATTGCCCGATCTGTCTGAGAGGAGACGCGTTAAATGTCCTGTTAAATCAAATTGATAACCTCATAACTAGGACTTCTTTTAAACCCAAAATTTCACAGATCATTACGTTTGTTAAAAGATACTTTGATTGCTGATGGAAGTGGAATATAACTCAGTTGGAGTTGAACTCCAGCTCACATTTCCGTGAAGCAGCTCCGTTGACAACTGTACCACGAACTTCACATTAGGCATCAGAGAATATACTATGTACTGAAGTCGTAAACACTCTGACAAGCTTTTGAGAGACCATCTGTAATCAAATTAGTCGCGAAGATTTTGTGTTCTGTCTGATACGAAATTTGTGCGAAATATATGTTACGATTCAACCACAGAACACAAGTGCACTTTCCATCCACTGTAGACAATCGGAGAAAATTCGCAAACACTAGCTTGTTGAGATAAGACCGACGGCAATTGTTTCATAAGCAAACTACTCGTGTGGAACCTGGCATTTTACCGAAGGTATCAAAACTCCATTTATTATTAGGTTTTCAGTGAGTACGCACAGTACAACTAACCTTACGTTTCGCTGTTACACACGTTAATCAGTAACATTTAGTAGGGTAATGATACCTGGTGAACTACTGGTTATGGATAGAATGACAAAAATGGTTTTTGGATTGAAAGCCTGCTTTTCCAGTAAGGTGTCATTCGCCAATGCTTGTAAACGATTCAAAGATTTATCTGGTACACAAAACAGCCACTGTTACTACAGTGAGAAAATAAAGGTCATCGTGTACAACTGGATACAGAGTTTTGTTTAATAATTGTTTCTAATTATATATATATATATTCTCTACCACTGCTTTACTTAACTTAAGCTTGGCTTCATTCAACCAATCAGGGTGTTACCGATCTTGGTAATCAATGAGTGGATAGACATCGATCACGAATACATTTAGAACAACACTATAATCAACACCCAGATTAACCACCTGTCGTCACGTAAACGTTAAGACAGGCTCAAAGTGGACATCCTTAAAAATCTATACAAAATACTTCTACCAGCTTAGTATGCAAAGAACTCGTATAGCACATTCATTTTAATACGGACTATTGGGTCTTTATTAAATTTAGCCATTCAAAATAGCCATTTCATTACTTATGAATGGATAGGAATTTTGTTGGTACAACAATAGCCTTAGTCACAATTGATCACAGCAATGTGAATTATGTTAAAAGCGTGACTGGAGTTCAAATCATTACCGCCATCAGAGTTGATACGATTGACTAACTCTACTAAGAGTAGAACTCGAGTAAAGTGCTTCTTTTTGAAAATAGCTGATTGAACAACCTGTAATCGTTTGTGAATGATGTTCAACTTATATCGATCAAAATCCCTCACCAAGTATCATTAAAGTCTACTTAAGGTATTGAAAATGTGTCCTCTTAAGCCAGTCATTTTCATTTCATATTCTGTTCATAGGCACATGAGAAGCTAGTGAACGCATTCATCATCCCAGTTGAAAAGTTAATGGAAGAAGCGAGAGATTTTTCATCGCAATTGGATGAGTACATACGCAATTTGACGTCTACCACGGAACATCATCCTTACAATGCAAAGCAAATGGAAGTCATTAGAAAGGTATTCATTGTTGTTTACACATAATCTATTACTGTTGCTGGTAACTTAATAAGTGAACTTGTGTTTTGTTGGCAGTCATGCTGCTGAAATGAGTTGATTTCATCGCGAGTATGGCTGATAGATTAGCAAGTGAAGGCTGTCCCATAGGACAAAAAGAGTGTCTTCGACATCCGGTATTGTAACTCATGCCGAAGCTAGTGTTCTTCAGCATACGTGTTGATTGCAAGCAACCCCAGTGACCAATAACGAAATCTTGTGGCAATCACGACTTTGGCAAATGGAACCCGTCATCTGTGAGTGTCAGAATGTTATTCCAGTCACTTATCCGCTAGACTAAGGGGCTCAGGACACTGGAATTTGAGGATCACGTGTTATTTTCCTTAGCTTCTGTCCCCCTCTTCTCACCGGTTGAAGTTGACAAGAAGTTTGTGATTGACCTACGAAATACCAAGCATCTGTCACTGCTTCAGAAGGACGAAATGAAAGGGCGAAAGTCATCGAAAGGAGCTCATATGCTTTAACGCAATTCGAGTGAACCCCACCCCATAGTCTTTTGGTCAAGCGTATAGACTATTTTCATGTCGGTTGCCCACACCTCGTACATCAAATCCTTCACACACATGACGTTGATGTCGTGAAACTAGACAAAAGCAGCAATGTAATACTTAGTTGGTAGTCAGTGGAACAAAATGACTGTAGAAAAAAACATTCGCATTCTTGTCTGAGGGTCCTAATGGATGCTTGCGAACTTGAACGACTAGTAAAACTGGCTGGTCTACTTAAGCAACAAAAGCAAGGAAGTCGAGGAAATCAGGGGAAAAAACGATTCTAGTGGTCTGCGTTATACATGTAGGTTAGCTTACTGACACCGTATAACTATCTGAAAATGACTAGGTGGGAACAATGCAAATTATTGATCGTGAGGTTGTGGGTTCGAATTCCGTTAAATTGACTGCTCCTGGTGTTTAGGTTTGATTAGTGTGACATTATTTTTCACCTTGCCCATCGCACGATGATGTGGAAACCGGAAACTGCTCTTTAAAATGTATGGTGCTGTTGGAAGTGTCCGAGATATTTTAGGTACCAAACTCTATATGTAAGTAAACATTCAATAGTTGTTCGATATTAGATGATTAAATGAAAAATCTAAGCTCATAAACCAGTCATTCATAGAATAAGGGTCAGATTGGTTGGCGAGTATACATATTTCATCGATAAATAGCTGAAGAACCAAGCAATGGAGGAAGTGGCGATGTTCCACGGTTGAAATTTTCTCATAATTACGAGGAAGGCAAGCAGTGTAGCTGATTAATCCGTCTTTGGTATAACTGTTATTTAATCCCCTTAACGATAGGCAAGGAATTACAGAAGACGTTTTCATCTCTGACTTGAGGAAACCAGACATTAATTTGTGACCCGAAAAGACGTGACAAACCACACAAATCTTTGAGTGGCAAGATGAACAACATATGTGCAAAGGCGATCAATAACATTAGTGTTGTTGATTATGGTACACTGTGAACAGTATCTACATTTTGACAAAGCACGCGAGTGTATAGACAGAATGAAATGTAACAGCTTTTCGTAGGTTAGTAGGTAACAGACCGTGAGCGAGAATTCGAAAATAGAATAAACGAGTATCGGAAGGGGAGAAAATTTGCATCAATCGTATTGCGCATGAATTCGATGTTTGAACGTTGTGACTGACATATTTCAAAACAATAAATTCAAAATGACAGGGTTTTGAACAAACCGCATGACATTACGTCTCAGTTACTTCGAGTAATCTTCCACAGGATCATTACAATAGAAGTCAATGAAACTGGTATGCGCTGGTGGTCAGATGAGGTAGCCTCTCATCGGATCAAACAATCAGTCAATCCTTCGTCGATTTTGATTGATTAGTCATATCAGCCTCACTTCTGCTTCGAATGTCGCGTGACTTAATCCAACCGCGCTGAAGCATAATATTGTTCTTGCTGTAGTATGCCTGTTTTGTGATTCTCAACTTGATATGACTATTCGCCTTGTGCTTGCTTCGGCTAGTCCGTGAAAAGTTCGGACCCGAAATAAAACATTACTTATAAACTTACTTATAAAAAACTGTCCTCAGATTATGATTTATTGGTCGATTTTAAGCGCATTCCAAATAATCACGGACAGAACTTTTAAAAACAGCAGCACAGAAATCGCACATCGTGAAATATTACACAAACGTTAAAGAACCTGAACACAAGCTAATTAGAGATTATGGTTGAAAAAAAGGGCAAACGGAACAAAAATTTCCAAAACTACTCACTGGAATTGATAACTTCAATATACAATCACAAATCAGATTACAGTAAATGTTATGCAACAAGGTAATCATTACCTATAAGGCGACTTAGTTACCGTGTCAAAGTGCGTTGCTACAATTCATTCTGTTATACATAAACAGCATGAGCCTGCGTCTTCAACAAAATAACGAGATTGCCCATGATGACAGCATTTGTTTCTCTGTCGCACTTCCTTGACGATGAATTTATAATATTCGGAATTAGGGGCTTCGAATAGCCCTAGAAATCGTACTCGAATTGAAACCTTCCACGCAAGTAATAAGCAGAAGACCTCGTGTGGTGGATTGCCAGGCCGGATGGGCGAGTATTCAAACACTCGGCAAAGTACCTCAACGCGGAAGGCAGGCACGTCCACAAACCCTCAACGATCGGATGGCGGACAACGGGGGCAGTCGGATGCGTCATTGCTCGACCAGATCGGACCAGCGGGCGAGACATGGCAAGCAAAAATAGAATGGACGACGAAATCGGAGGCTCGATTATTCCAACACTCGGAGGAATATCTCGACACCACCGTGGAATACGACCAAAGCCCATTGTGGATAGATGGAGAACAACACGAGATACCGGACGAGCCATCTCTCAACGGAATCGGACCAATGGACGAAGAAGGGTCAGGCGGAAAACCCCCCGATAGACAGCGCCGATCACACACCTAAACCGGGCAGAAGTGCACACGACGCGTGAACGGAAACCTGGGGGTATTGTGGACTGGAATGCCGACTCATAAACGCGAGCGCGCGCGTAGTATGTGAACTAGCGTGTTGGACAATAAAGATTGTGCGTTATTGGACGCCTTTTCGCTACACTCGTACTGGTTGCAGTAAGCAGTTCATATTAGTGAGACAAGAAGCCGAATTTATGGATGTACAACAGTATTAAAGGAATCATAGTCACTCATTGGCTGATCATATGGACACATACAAAGTCACAAATTGAACGTTAATTGGTGCAATACGGAACAAAGAAATAAACGAATAACAGAAGATCGTAACATTGAGACTGTTCGTCCAATCTTGATGTAGTATCTTCAACGCGACGTTTGGATTGGTCTCTTATTAGAACTCCTATTGTATCGGGGTTTGGATAAGCGGTGAATCAAGTAGATTTCCATCACAGAATGATTGTGTCATCAAGATCCCACAGCATCTGGTTGAAGGAGTATTACTGCTTTATAGAACCATACTATAGTTAGGACAGGTGTACGCCATGGTGAATGAAGCCTGCGCTCTCCATTCTTTTGCTACAGCTGATTGCTATCCAGATCACTTGAACATGCCTTCATTCATAGTCGTCTTTCAATCGCTAAAGTCTTTCAGCATCACTTTAAGGAGAACTTGGAAACATCATTGTAGCACTAGATTTGTTTTTCGTAGTCTGGAACTAGTGGTCCTGGGAACGTGTAGCATGTCCTGAAGAACATTGACGTTTCCTATTAGGTTAACATGATCCAGATCGCGTATAAGTTTCTGAGTAAGCAAACTGAAAATACTCGTTTAACTCAGAATAATTTAGTTTAATGTTTGGTCTTGTACCTACGTATGTTATGCATACCGTCAGAATCGTCTTCTTAGTCAGCGGTATACAAAAAGCTGGGCTACAAACAATGTTTAGTGGGTTGAGTGATATTGAGTGTAGTCATTACCTCGTGCACATTTTGGACTACAGGTAACACCTGAACAAAAAGTCACATAGTGATGGACAGTGAACTAAAACACAGGGCGTTTTACATGTGAGAACAGGTAAATGACGTTCGTCAGGATTGCTACAGTATTGGTTGATATGAAGGGCTTTGTAGTTTCATGGCCCACAGTGTAGTTTTAATCGGAAAATCACCACAGATCAATTGACACTTTATCAATGTCAGATTTTTACTCTGTATACACCCACCCTGCCTCACAATTCTGTTAAACTCAAAAATCAAACCTTTTGTTTCATTTCATTTCATAATGAACCGACATAGCGAAAGCAAAAAGTCGAAAACGTTTTGAAAGACTACAAAAAATTTCTAGTGCAGGAAGTTTCACATTTGCACCAACGCCTCAATTTGGCGCTACATGGTCTTCGTCAGATCATCGATAATGCATACTCAAGTGGCATCTTGTCAACTAGTCCCTCACCATGTGTGACTGGCATGGATTCCCGTGAGTTCAACAAGATATCCAGCCTGATTTGAAAATTATAGTTATGTGCATGTACAACAAGAAACAAGGCTTAACCTGATGAAATAAGTCACACACTCTTATAAATTCTCATTTATACGGCCCGGATAACGTTAGGCCGTTCATCCTTTTTACGCACATAACAGTTACTGCTGTTAGAACAAATTATCCGACTAAGCTATCAGGTTCTGGTCAAACGGATCTAAGACGTTTGCTACGTCATTCGACACCGGTGAAGTATGCTGGTCCAATGGAAACTACTGTAAAGTTTAGTTAGCAGACATTTTAAATCTCCTGTTTTTTTCTCGTTTACACGAAAAATGCCAACCAAATAGACCGCACTGACTGAACCGTGTTTTTCCCACTTAGACTGAATTGCACAGTAGATAACCCTTAGTCTTTGTTCTGATTCTCTCGAAGATATTGCACACTGGTTTGTTGCACGCATGGAGAATGAACCATAGGGAAATATTTCGATAACTTATTGTCATGCGGTCCCATTTGTCCTTGTTCCTAATGAACGGTAGTGAAGATTAATAGATTGTATGATTTCGAAGCAATATGTACTCGATGTTGCCTGAACGTTCGTTTTTAATCCGTGGGTAATGGGTTTAACTAAATCCGTTTTTCATACATCTGTGTAATGACACTTATTTCGTTGGAGATGAAAATCAATGATAATTAAGGACCTTTAGGAACGTCACAAAGGTTCACATCGAATCACACATGATACCAGGAGAAACTTAACTGAGATCAACATAAAACAGTTGCAAGACCACCTTGCGAAAAGAAAACGGATCGGACGCATGAGTTACGACTGATGTTAGCCTTCGCCAACATAAGTCACTGATCACTTTCTAGACGTCCAGAATTGCCATAACCTATCCTAAAACAAAGTACATCATAATATCGTGTTGTCTCAGGCCTTGAACCTGACCATAGGGAACTGTGATTTGAGTCACCGTTGTTTCCGTGATAATCTAAATTCACCTTAATTGACAAGGGCACAGACTGCGAAGTACAACTACACTTCTGACACAATTAACCCGTTTTCAAACTGCATACATACATTCGTTTCCGAAGGGTATTCAATATCACATAGTTCGAAGGTTGACGAAGATAACAAGAGCTTTATTCTGTTCAAACTGTTACTTGTTCAACAGTGGTGTGTCATGACTAGATCGTTTTGCTCAGGTACACAGTCTCTATCTGATTACCCGCAATAAGGATGATAAGACTAGGAAAATCTTCGTCTTGAAACACCATTCTATAGTTTGGAAATGCGAATAGTGTTCCCTATAAGTCAGTCTAGTAGTTCAAGTTGTACAACACCGTATACATTCTAACGAGAGCGCATATAGTTTTTACTACATATAATAACAGCTTGAGACGACTGAACGCTATAGGTTCAGTAAGACGCGAACGTACCTTATAGTGACGTAAAGTACTCTCGAAAACCGGTTCGAGATTTATTAGTTAACCCGTGATTCAAGTGGGCCTGGTGATTGAAGAAATCACAAGGTTGCGTGGGCCTGAGGTGAGACCAAGCGTTCACACTCTCGCTCCATTCTAGTCAGTATTCTTGCATCGTAGATTTCAAAGACCAGTCGGTTCTGCCCAGGTAGTCCTCACAGCAGTTGCACATACAGGTAGCGGAAATCATAATCATCGATTTGATACGCGTGCTCTCGTCAACTTCAATCAGAGAACACCCGGTAGACTTGAATTAGTGTCAGGACTCTATGATGCGGGAACATTTGTCAGAGTTCAGAACCACGTTGTCTGGTTCATTCATCCAAAGTGTACGGATACTCTCACCGTCACCAATTGTCACGAGGAATAACCAAAAGTTATCAGATTAAGGTCATGGTTACACTCTATCATTATCATCCTCATATTTAGCGTCTCCACTGTTCCGATTAGTCAGGTCAAAACAACATCGTTTATACAAAAACAATAATTCCTAGACGTTGAACTTCCATCAAACTAATAGCCCACGGCAGCTTAGTAGTAACAATGTCTATTTACCGATCACACGATTGTGAGTTCGAATCCCGACTATAGCGACTGTTCTTGCGTGGGTTTGAAGAGCCTGAAAGCATGTAGTCAATGTGTAATCTTGTGCATCATCTAACAGCAAACCTGTAAAAACTAGAAGTTTTATTATTAGTAGTGATAAACAACCAAGGTACGTAAAAACTTGAAAAAAATTCAATCGCCATGCCGTTCAAAAGAGCTCTTCGTCTAACTCATTTTGATTCTAGTTCACCAACACATAGCTATCACGAGATGTTAACGATTCGTTTATCACCATCGATTGTGTATGCAACACAACTGATTATATGTGATCGAAAAGTGACAATAAAACAGCAGTGTATATAACGGATCGGGGTGTCCACCTAAAACTGGTTGCATCAGCATCCCCTGAACACAGTCAGTCTGACAACATCTGTTTGCCAATAATATTGCGGTGAATGCTAGTAAACTCGTGTTTCAGTTGTGTAACAACACACTGAACAAACCAATCGGTTCAACCATGTGATCCGTCCCTAAAATGCTGAATCAATATTCGAATACTGTGTTGCTAAAGTTCGTTGTGCTATCGCTTTGGCCAACCGTTTGAGAAAATGTATACCTTTCTGCTGTTATTGGTTCTGTTCGGTTCTGACGACGTAAATTTCATCACAACTGCTAGTGTATCGATAAATTAAATGAAACAAGTAGGCCACGATGGGAACGCGAATGAACGACTCATTTGGTAGAGTAAAACAAAGGTAAGTGTGATTCAGAGCAGATCGTAATTTCCGATTTACACCGTTGAACATGTAAGTATTCTTTCCCGAACAGGCAACTCAGTTCGTGAAAGGTGCTGTTGTTTAACTGCAACGAGGTGATTACATACAATTGAATCTTGCATACAAGAGACCGATGAAGATGAATAGATTTTCAGTATCTTGTAATGCCCACTTATTATGCTAGTAAGATCTGAACAACGGAGGTACATGAGATACGACTAAATAAATCCGACAACAAACCTAACGATGAATGGATGTCACAGCTCAACGGGAAAGCAAAATACACCCGAATCTACTGACTTGTAATCTAGTGTTCAAGACCATAACTGGCTACAGATCAAACTATACAGTTGCAAACCCATCAAGATATTACTGATCTTGTTCTTTATGGTGCATTGATCGTTGCACGTAGCGTCAGTAATTCTACTTATACGCCATTGGATGCTAATCTCACATTTTTAACATGCTAAATACAAAATGTATTATCTATTCATTTCAGTCAGTCTACGGAAACGAGTGAGGTAATGCAGTCGTGAGCTGAACTTCGGTACAGAACGACTCGAGAAACAACAACGAACTACTATATCTAATCATCGACCAACGTTCAACTTCACTTTTTCTGTGATCAAGCAATTATCGATTTCTCTTAGAGTCTCTTCATTTCCGACTATATTAAGTGATACAGTCCTAATATTGAATCTTAGTTCTTTTCCCATAAAAAGCTTAAACCTAAATCTGCGCAGTTTTATCAAAACGATGAGCTCCCAGTGGTTACGCAAAGGCAACACAAGTTGCTTGCGCTGAATTACTCCCGGTCCCACTTACAAAACCTACGCCCACGTTAGGCGCGAAGGTATAAAATCGAGCGATGCATGAGTGGAAGCGTTTGTAGTCCAACCGGTCAACGCTGGTTCACCAGAGTATGTCAGAGTACAATCCTTGTCTCTAAGGGGGAATAAGACTCCAATGGTAAGAAACATATTGAAAACATAAAGCAAGTAGTTCAACATAGGTGTAGGTATTTATGCGCTCATCACGGGGTCGAAAAACAGAAGGATCCCAATTCGGTCATGAAAACCAAACAAACTTTCAGTGCTCCAACAACACTGAAAAAAGCGGTAGCAGGCCACAACAATCTGACCTCTGAAAAGAACAGCGAGTGGTTAAGCAGGAAACAAGGGTCTCCAGTTGGCAAGAATTAAAACAAATAGATAAATATGTGGGATTGTGTTAACCAACTTGCGTCCGACACCCTGGCCGTCTCTCCATTAACCGTTCGTTGTGCATACGTTCATTACCTAACAATACGAGAATGACAGTGTATTCGTGGCAGCATTTATCACAGCGCTACACGACCAAGTCAACGCGACAAACGTCACCTACAGTTCCCGTGCAAACCACACAACTGTGATTCATTGTCAACATCGTCATTGAACTAACACTGAAGAACCCCAGGAATTTTGCAGATATATTGGCAACTCTTCTTAATATCTAGAAGTTCTTATAAGCCGAACCCAACATCTAAGTTAGAGGCATGAGAACTGGTAAGTACATGAACACGACTACAGTTAAACAGGTATTCATCCACTGAAACAATCTTCCTGGTTGAATGAGTTTTATAATATAAACAAGCAGATGAAAGCTGCTACAAGCTGAACACTATACCAGTGGGACGACAGCCTCATAGCCGAAAATTTTTTCGATTACGCTACGTTGGCAGGATGACACCAGAATTTCCGTTGGGACGGGATCCGACCTGCGCGCTTATAAGACCAACGTGTATCAGCCAATACTCTAATGACCAAATGATCACATCTGATAGTGAAAACCGCTCACGAGTAAGCATGTGTTCGGCTGACCGTCCTGTAAGATGACATAGTTTATCAGGTTTGACTGATAGTCAGGATATCTTAGGTCTAAAAAAGTACATGCACTATCAGCTAATTTAAGCGAGAACCGAACACTAGTGAAGTATTTCGTCAATAAATGAAACTATGAGTGTCCCGTTTACAACCATTAGAATTCCCCACCTTTTAGAAAGATTAGCTTTATGAACAAAAATTGCTGGCCGACATGTACAAGGGAGTAAATTTGTTCGACGATTCACAATTGTGAGCTAAATGTCCGCTGTTGTAAGGAGATAAATTTAGACGTAAAGAAAAGTACTGGCAGCAAACGTTTAAAAATCTGACAACACGTACAGACAGACATGTTTGGTGGCCGGCCGGAACGCGTCCGGATTTAACACCGGTCGACCCTATAGACTACAAATCGAACTAAATTTAGTACACCTCAAGCGAGACCATAGAATTTCGCAGAACCTTAGTTAGAATGGCTGTATACAAGGAAGCCTGCCAATTTAGGGTTCAAGGGGTGGATTTCTTCATCGTTCAATCCTGGTCAATATGTAGTCAGCTCGCATTTGAAACTGTTGCAAGTTGCAATTATATCCTCTGACATGTTTGGAATTAGCTGAGAACTGGCCTAATGTTATTTATTTCCCTAGGTTCAGGTAGACACTGTGAGTTCATGATTTCTTTAATGGCCTATCTTTGGACGCCACCGACAAGACATGCCCTTTTTAGATGGGAACGACAATTCAGTTTGCGCACCTTTATGCGAGAGCACACGATGGCGACGTGCAGTATGGAAGAAGCTGTAGAAAAAAGGAAAGTACCTATCACCAGAGATCTCAAGTCACATTCGCATACGGGGACAACTGACCTGATATCCACAATTTTGACTTTGATTGCGAACAGCTTTACACTTGCGCACAGTGAAGGGCCGGTTTCTACCCATGGGTCTTACGTGGGTCCCAACATATTCCGGATGCTCTACAACTAAGACTGCTGTCATTGGTGGCGGTGGTTCTAGAAAGCGAAGTAATTCGACAACAAGTGACACAAGAGATCCAAGAACAGTTCAAACGAAATGTTGCTGTTAACAACGAACCAGTCTGATGACTGTCCGTTTACCCTGACATTAAACTTACGTCCGATTAGATAATCCTCTGACCACCTAAGCAATAGTACACCAAGCCTGTACTTCTACGTACCCATAGCACGGAATGATGAACTCGATTCAAAAACCGAGAACGAACAGGTTGAGCTGCACCAGCAGACAATCTGAAATCTGAATTCAAAAGTCACGAACAATCGGGAGGTTTGCGACACACACACACCACTCATGGAGCTTCCATCACGGCAAATTATTAAAGTGGAAATCTGTGACTTAGTACTTCCGAACCATAAACTGGACGGATATGGGAAAACATATTGTGCGGTGTACTCATGTTTATTATTAAGTAATTCCTTGGGTTAAGCCACAACCAGTTAAAAACCAAAAGAGTTATCAATTTCGCAACATTTCGATCCTCTCGGAGAGTCTTTTTCAAGCGATTTAAATCTGTGACTTGCGTGTAATTCGTTGCTTTCTGATAGTTCATCTATATTTGAGGGGCATTTAACCGGAAGTCGCTAAGTGGACAAATAAATATATGTAGCTGTATTTCACGTAGTAAACTAGATAAGTTAGAATATTACTGCCCTCAGATGTAATGTAGTTCTTTAATTTCTAACGTCTGAGTCGAGAAGTCAAGTGAAGCAAAACGTACATATCTTGTGGTTGAAAGACAAATTAAATGCGTAGGAAAATGACTCAAATGAGGGGGCACAAACAGGTGCATGAGAAAGACGATTTAAATCCTGGTCTCGTGTAAATAATGGCGTATTGAATCCCAGTCCAAATCTTGAGAGCTAGAAATGGGAAAAATTTTCGCACTTCGAACAAGCCGATCACAAGCAGCATCCACGTTTTCAAAGACTGTAGATAGAGATAGAATAAAAATAGAATACCATATATAACAAATAAAACAGTAAGGAGATTAGACCTGATGCAGTGGTGGAGATCGATGGTAGTGTTAAAAAAGACAATCTATAACCGTATAGATAAGACTGCATGATGTTCAGTCTCGTATTCGTAGCAGCCTGCACGAATGGTTTCAAGTTAATTGTTGCCTGGTTGTACCTCGTTGGTCGTCTGTAGTGTAATTAAGCATCTCCCTGTTCCATCCGCTAACTGGTCAAAAACTACGATGAGCAATTACTACCGCAAACTGTGAGCATCTTGTCAATTACGTCACCTTGACGCGTGAGAGAATCAAATCGCTTCGTTGCGTGCAAACATCTGATCGATTTTATGAATAAGATACTGAGCTTTGATACTTTGCACTGCATACGATCACGAAAAAATCTGACTCATCTAAAGTGAGAATTATGTACAATCACCATTAACTATTCTAATTTAAACATGGCAAATGAAAATCACCAAACGCGAATTGTACTTACAACCAAAATCAGGGGAGATCCAATTGCGAAAACTTTCGACTTCGGCTGAACTTGAATCAGTGACAGAAACAACATGTTCAAATGAGGTAATCTTTTCGACAGCTGAGCTACAAAACCACGTCGGGAGCTAAGAAATTTTACATTTAAACAACCTACGCGCAGACCCAAAATTGACAAAATTGTTACGCTACTCGTCAGTAGTATGAACGAGTCAGATGAAAATCCGCTGGTTGAAAAACAAACCCGGGAAGCTACAAACCACCCCGCAGCATGTACATAGTTTCCACAATCAGCGAACTTAAGCAGAATCAACAGGAACATAAACATCACGACACAAAGAACACAGAAGAACCTGGTATTTAATTGAGATCTATTATGTCCGTGAGTGAATCCGCCAACTAGAAATCTTGATGGCTAGCAAAAATTCACAAAAAATCATATCCTCGTGTTTCATTGTGTAGAAAATTTTTATGAATCGGAGAAACGTTCCCATCAGGTTTTAGGAAGTTTAAAAAACGCGAAAGGGGAAACACTGCTCGTCTCCGTTTTTGGTTTCTCAAACTACGGTTAAAATGAACCTTAAAACTGTCCTGCTAACACATGACTATTATAATACAGTACGTTCCACGCGCTCTCTGTTGAACTCCATAGCAGACAGATGAAATTTTACCCATTCGAAATGAAGCAAACCAGATTACATGCAGGATTGTCATGTGTATTCGTACATTACGCTTTTGGAGAAAATTTTTCAATACCGGATTCAACTCAATGCTAACAAAACTACTTTTTCTTGTCCAACTAGCCATTGAACTGAAACGTCCGATTAATCACCTAGGGATGAACAAAATCATCCAGCCGAATCTCTGAACACAAAACGATTACGCTGACGTCCAGCGAGTCATTTAAGACAACCAGGAAAAGTATGGATCTATCTGCCGAAATCGCAGTTAATCTATCGCGGGGACAACGACACTGCAGTCAGATCATCTTACATATGGTTGTCGCACTGTACCAAACAGGCAAATTGCTCGGAAAATTTATGCGTTTATTCATTTCGTAAACGGATTCTCCCCCACATTCTATCCACGTGCGTTCTGCTTAAGGGACCGATAAATTTACCCCTAGATAAGTACAGAATGGTGATACTAAATATATACCGGTGGCAATAATAAAAGCACTTTCGTGAGGTCGATCAATTAAGCCACCGAATGTCTGAGATCATCGGATCAGCATAGGTTTGATCCGAACTGATCTGCTGCTGCACTTGTAGGGGTTCGAATGACTTCATCCGAAGCTGACAGGTCGGTGTACGACCAACCGAACTATCATGGTAAACCCATCACCACATCTCCAATACACCTGTGTGAAGTTTCCTTGATTAGCTTGTTGAACTTGTCATACACGTATTCAAGTCAATTATTTCTCTAACATACCGTATCCAATATGAGACGTGTGCCGACATTGATACTTATTTGACCTACATTTCAAAGATTAATGTGAACTATGAGAACAGCTGCGTTTGTTCGTTAAGCGCCCGGCACAGTGTTTGACAAGGAACCCTAACATCGTCAGTAGTGCTAAATCTATCATCAACGCTGGCATCAACGTCACCAATACATTACCTAGTTCATTGTTTGACAGGGTTGTTAGCCACGAACACTGCCACAAAAACTATTCAGATTGTTTATTCACATGCGACGCATCATGAAGAATGAGCATACATTAACGTACAGCATGCTGAAAAGCACATCCCTCTTGACACTGCCATACAAGCTAAGCAATCCACTGTCCTACGATGAAGATTTTTGCCTTCAAGATTTGTATAGATTCATCCAGAAAACAAACTACAAGTCAAGGATTAAAAACACATCAACCTATCCGTCCGTCAGATCCCACAGACATCCACTGAATTAATCAATTGTCCACAACAATCCAAATCCTCTGCACAATGCTTCGGGATTTTGTTGTTCTAACATTGTGTTATTCAAGTATATTCGGTACACTGCTATTTACGTACCATACATGTATTGCTATCAGCATTATCAACCTTCTGATTGTAAGTAACCTATGCGCCAATACACCAGTTAAACACACCGAATTCATGTAACTGTCGGAAAATTCCCGTAAGTTCAAAATTAACGATGTGACGAACAAGTGTTTTTGATAATTCTTTCTCAAGTCAATACAATTACATAGGTTTTATCAAGACGTCATAAGACAAAGTACAAAAAACAAACAGTGGCTATTAACGAATGACAATAAAGGCTAATACTACACTACGCACACAATAATTGGTTGGGCCCAGATCGAACGTTGATTACATGTTACGTCACAGGGTCAGGGTCGAATGTTTATGTGGTTAGACTGGATGTGATTGATCTGTGGCCACGGAGGCTGTAAGGACTGGACACAGATTAAGATCGCGTAATCTAATAGCAATCGATTCGGCAGTCGCAAGAACGCGTTGACGGACAGTTTTTGGTCGTGTTGTTAACTATTTAGACAACCCGGAGTGCGATGGTTGGTGTCAAATAGATCTGTAACGATGACGCTAATAACTGATTTACAACAACCGGTTCCAATCAAAGTTGAATGATGTTTCTTGATCTTTATTGACAAGCACCTAGTCGTACGACCAATATATTGTGCAGTACAACAGCAGCATGAAAAATGAATACACGAGCATTGACTGATCGTGGAATGGTAGCTTGCCTTTCAGGCTCAATCTTAACATCGGCATTGTTGTGAACCAACTTGTTAAGGTTGTCGCTGGAAAGGTACGTCTAAGTGGCCCAAACATGCACCCGTTTAACTGATCTGCTACAGGATCTCCTTTAAACGGGAGTTTTAAAAACATGGCTTTCTTTTCAGCTGTGGGTATTATCTCATGCGGGATTTTGACCTTCATATTTGAAATGATGTATTGCTCCGGATAACCGTTTTCCTTCAGTAGGTTTTGAACCGTTTTTAGTTCCTGCTCTACTACGTCATCCGAACAAACCTTTCCCGTTGTAATTGTCAGGCCTTGGGCTGGATTTCGTTTCCGTTTAAGGTGCAAAAAAGTGTTGAAATGGGTGTATTGACTCGTCCATGTACCGACCTACTCAGTGTACCGTCACAACAACTGTTCAGTTTCACACCTCAGAAACGGAACTCGTTGTTAGATTGTGCTTCTCGGATGAAGCGCAGTGAAGTGTGTGCTGCATTCAGTGAACCTCCGGTCTGGGCCCAACCAATTATTGTGTGCAACCTAGTATTAGCCTTTATTATCATTCGTTAACAGTCACTGCTTGCTTTTTTTTGTACTTTGTCTTATGACGTCTTGATGAAACCCATGTAATTGTATTGAGTTGAGAAAGAATGGTCGAAAACGATTGTTCGTCACATCATTACTTCTAAACTCATTGACTCACCTAATCTGTTGCTAACAACGATGAAGCGAGCATTGTTTTCCATTATCTAGTAAGTGAGCATAATCGGTACAGTTGCAAATGTTGCTTCACTTGCGCATACAACCCGGAGTTCATCTACAAGAAATATAGTCGCTTTACCTATTTCACTCATGCCTTTTATCATGAGTAATCACCAATCACTAATATACTATTGCATATGAGGATGATTAGGCACGCTCATCTTCATCCAGGCACATGTTTCGGTCCCGAATCGAGAAGCACAAAGTACTGAATCAGCTGTTGGACTGAAACAAGTAAGACGTTATATTTTATTCTCACTTGCTTCAACTAATTGAGTTGGGGATGAACATACATACCCAGTTCATAATGACTTCAGGATTCTAAACCTCGTGAATAAATACGGCTTTTATACACGGTCTTTTAAAAACAATAATTGTTGTTACGTCGAGTAATATCACAAGATGGATAAGGGTGTGGCTGTGAACTTCCCGAAAGTGATGCTATATTAATGATAGAAAAAACAAAACTTTAAGTATGAACGACTGTGCACTAAACGCTTCTACCAACTTCAGTTCATACAATTTTACTCACCAGGATTCACGGTCAAACTGTTCGGTTACGCTGAGATTCCGAAATTAATAAAAACAAGTTGACAAAGCACAGATTACTAAGTTCAAAGATGTATGAACCACAATTGCGTATGCATTTTTCTGCACATTTTCACCGAATCAAGTGAAGTGTTCTAGGTCATTGGTACTTGTACGATTACACAATATTTCGCCTGTTGATGTCGCGTGTTACCTAAATGCTCTGAAGACAGATTGAGCAATTATCCACAGATCCCGGAGAGAGAAACATAAATTCACATAAAGTAGTGTTTTAATTCTGTATATCTGAACTGCTTAGAACGCAGAACAGTTTGCGCACTTCGACAGATTTTTTGTTGATTTGTCTAGAAATAGAATTACGGGGTTCATCGTTTAAAATGCTTGAACAGTGGATATCCTCATAGGTATGATTTTGGGAGCACGATCAGAGCATTGCTTGCCTGAAGCATAAAAAATAATCGATTTTACATTAGACAGAATTTTCGCGTGTGGATGCCGTAAAAAAACAACCGTCTGTGTGATAGTGAGTTATCGATGGTATCAACAAGACGAAGCTGATGTGTCACCTCCCGAGAACAATCGAGTAACCTCGGCGATTGTGACTGAACATGGTTATTCCGTTCAGAAAAGACAACATCAACGAGAAAGCTGCGGACAAATAGACGTGGTCTGTAACGAGTAAAAACAGTGCCCCAGAACTTAGACCACCGGTCGGTTGTGGATGATAATTACAGAAGTAAAATGACTAAGGAACTCACTTTTGGCATCACACAATCTTGGCTCAACGAGCATACAATGAGTCAATTGTTTGGCCACCTTTTTGAAAACATCCTGTTGGGGGGGAAATACAGGAGCCTATGGAGAACATCGCAAGTGGGTGCACGATGAAAAAGTCAAAGAACAGTAATACCAAGTAGCACTACATTAATTCAATATGGCTGCGACTATATTGACACACGAATATGCAGTACCAAAATGGAAACAAAGTGAACTAAAAAAGACAATACTCATATTTGCAAAGCAGAATCTCGAGCTAACATAACCGTGACTAGTTACTCATTAGATGGGGAGAAAACTCGTAAGTAAAAACGAGACAGTAACTGGTGTAACAAGTGAAATCCTCGACGACCCATTCTGTAAACATGGGTAACGGTGATTCTTAGTAGATTTCATTCAGTTTGAGAGGTATAAGTTCAAAAAAATAACAAGTTGCCTTTTGTTTTGGATGAGGAAGCAATTATCACATATTTACTCTTCAACAAACTCTTTAATTTTGACACTGGTGATAGAAACAAGTGCTAGTGCCTATGTGGGGTTTCTTTCTGTTGGTGGAGATACTCCCCGACTATGTCCGATAAAAGAGGATACAGTCGGTAGAAAGATAAGTTCATTTAAACAAGCAGTCAGGGAGGAGGACAAATAGCCCTCTGTGAAACTATAATCGACCGAGTTTCCACCGCTAGTAGTGTTCTAGAAAATTTTTCACCATCGTTCTTCCCATCTAGCTTCGTCATGGATGATAACGGAATGCAAATGCATCGGTGATATCCATCTTCTTCAAGGCAACAACCTTCGCAGGGTGAATTTTGATGATCGCATCGCACTAATCTGTTACGACCAGCAGGTAATCATTTGAATAGGCTGGTGATAATATATTGTCAAAAGGAAAGGTGTTCCTTGCCTCAAAATGCGAAATACTAGTTCAGGATTAGCGAGGGCTTGCGTATGAACTCACCATTGATTGTGGTCCTTGAATGAGTACATCTCTGCAGATAATCATCAGTGCTGATGGCAGTATTAATGAAGCGAAAAGCATGCGCTTTTCACAAGTGTCTGGCAAACTGTGAGAGCAGTGTCGACGAAAAGAATTCAGCGTGTCAATAAAGTGGCGGTTGCACTCCACAACCGTGCGTTTTGTCCCAAAATGTTTGCGAAAACCTGGCCTACTCGGACGACAGGTGTTCGTCGACTACACACTCTTGATCATTACTGCTTGCGTGCGACTACATGTAAACAACCCATTACATAAGCAACAAGACTGT
>JTDE01021933.1:25588-40578 GCA_014338405.1 Paragonimus skrjabini miyazakii | reverse complement strand
GCTTGCGTGCGACTACATATAAACAACCCATTACATAGGCAACAAGACTGTCACATGACGGGTGTTCAGACATTAGAATTTACACACTTGCGTAGTCCACGTGGTCATCTGTAGTGAATTTCGTCTACTACGATATGTGCTTCGTGTGCGAATTCACCGTCTGAACCGTAAGGCCTAATATGAAACAGTTGAGGATGAAAATTGTTTCAGTCGATTTAAAGCATCCCTCGGTTAGAGGACGAATAAGTCGGGAAGGCTGTTACTAAAATCGTTGCAAGATATGGTACAGAGGGACGCTAACGGCGCTCCTATGACAATTTGAATTAATTTTGCAAACGCTTGTGTTCTGTCATTCTCACCATTCTGTTTCACTTACATACAGCAATAATACAAGAAGATTAGAATACTCTTCACAGATCAGCAAAGACCGCCGGGTAGTATGAGCACCACGTCAGGCGGCGAACATGAAAATGACACGTGACCTCCATAAAACATGTGTCTAGTGGTTTACGCTTGGATGTGCTTGCAGCGATTTAGCAATAAGTGACTAACGGAAGTAAATGATTTGCATATTGTTTTTGTGCATATACAATATAAGGGATCGTATAATCTGACAGTAACCGCTGTAGTCGTTGATAATAGTCGCACTCTGAACGCACCGGTCTTGTTTGATATCTCCCCATTAGTTTTGCGTTGTGTGGCATTACAATAACCACTAAGCTAACCTTTGCGTCAAGGGGAAATAGCCTACTGGTGATTTTTTTTACTGTGCATTCAGAAATTGACAGAGTTAATAAAATAGTGCGAATGCTAGGAGTGTCTGTGTGTAATATGGAAAATCTCAGTGTGCCTCTAGATTGCAGACAACCTAAAAAATTCTGGCGGTGATTTTTTTTACTGTGCATTCAGAAATTGACAGAGTTAATAAAATAGTGCGAATGCCAGGAGTGTCTGTGTGAAATATGGAAAATCTCAGTGTGCCTCTAGATTGCAGACAACCTAAAAAATTCTGGCGGTATACGTATTGCGCATTTGCTGGTCAAAATTGTCTTCCAACTTCACCATTCGACATTCACACATTCACACGTGTGGTTGGGGTTCACCGGGTATGTATACTCGAGGCTTGTCAACAATGATGGCATCAGCTATGTGTTTCCCGCGAATTTTGATTAGAAAAATGGTGTAGCGAACAGGCTCGTTTTTAGTTATTCAACATCAGGCCAACTACAAAACATTCGTATGAAACATTGTTGTCAGGACGGAACGAACAAAACAAGTAGCAAGTTCAAGTGACGTCAGACATATTACAGGAACACACGGAGATAACGTTTTGATACGATTACGTCACAATTATGACGCAACTGTGACCATGGCGCTTTGATCGGTCGTGGTATGAGTGGTAAGCCATGGCAATTTCAACGCCCGAACAAACCACTTCTGTGCGCACAAAGGTGGATTACTTAGTCGAATTCCGATCGCCTCAGCTGTGGACAAAATTCGGCATCTTACTGTTTGTTGGGTAAATCGGGCGAACAGAGGAGGCCAGATTGATAGTATCCACGAGGTGTGCAACAATTGCAATGGTAATTGTCTTGGTGTCTCCGCTACCGATCCAGGCTGGATGATGCTCACGGATACGTTCAGATAAGCGCCTGCTCGTGCGACCCACGTAACTAGTTCCACGGGAAGAAGTAAATGATTATATACTCGAACTTGCTATTTGTTTTGTTCGTTTCATCCTGACAACTGTGTTTCATATAAATGTTATGCAATTGGCCTGATGATAAATACTTGGTAACGTGCTTGTTCGCCACACCATTCTTCTGAATTCTGATTAATTAGCATGTACTACTTAAGCTACCATAGGCAGCGTTTGAAAAAATCAAGATGACTGCCGTAATGTGATGGACTAAATCCCCACGATTCCAAACATCACCCAATATAGTCTATGAGGTCGCTGACTTCAACCAAGTTTCAGCAACATGATCAGTACTAAAGTATCTTCCATCCAGACAATTGACATAACCTGATCACAATTTTAAACTTTAAACTGCGACAAAATGTGAACAGATAGTGACCATCAAGATCACCTCACAAGCAGCATAGAGATAAGATTTCAGTCCCCGGTCAAGGAAAGCATATGCATCACTGACAACTGGCTCCCGAAATGAGCAAACCGAAAAGCTTACTTGAATTGTTGAAGTCGCGGTTAAACACGGGAATGGCGCACAACGTGTACCCACCCAAATATTCGATTAGACAGTAGGAAAAATACATATTTACGTTCGATTTCGATCAGACTATGTGTAGAGAGCTCAACCCAGAACAAAGATAGTCACAGTGAATTGAATGTTTATAAAAGGCTAACACAGATCACTATTTGAATCCCAATAATTTCGAGCCAACGAGACTATCGTCAACACAACCTGACATGGTTTGCGTCTTTCTAGATCAACGGGCTGTAAGCATGTCGTACATCGTGTACAAACTACTTTCACGACCGGCTTTGATAAGCAACAATAGTAGCCCGGATCGCAATACTCTACTAGAAACTCGTAATGAATGTATCACTAGAGTAAAAACAAATTTCACGATGCTACGGTCAAAATAAGCTTGCACGTTCTCTAAAGATAAAATGACAGATTTTCGAAAGAGGGGATAAGGTGCACACATTCGATCATGTGTAAAAACTCACTTTTGACAAAAATTTCCCCTTTGCAAAGGGACGTGATAAAGAAGCAACGACACGTTTGGCTACTTGAGTGGCCCGTTCGGAACGATCCACTGAACTGGCAGTCTGTGAAATGGAGCGGATGTGGCGGATGGAACAGAAAAGCCATTCACAATCTAAAAATTCAGACCCGACAGACAGCAAACATGAAACGTCGTCTGGTCACTACCGAGGACTGTAGACATTGGAAAAGGTTGTCGTAAGTTTGTCTACATAATCTATATAGTTTTCGAAGCGATTCAGCCAAAAGGCAGACATTTCTCGCCCGGTATTAATGGCGTAACAGCTTGTTACGCAAACACGACAGCTCAACGAATTACAGAAGATTTTGCCCTCAGTCTCAATCTCGTCGTCGAGCGATTGTGCCTACAATACATGCCTATGTCAACTAAGTTGCATACAAGGGTATGGTGTTAGTGGTAGTGTGTGTGTGTGTGTGTGTATACTGCTGCAGCGAGCCAGCTGACCAGAAAGTTTGTAGTTCGGTGGCGTTCGCAACGCGATGTTGATGAGCAACTGCGGACTGCAGCCAAGGATTGTGTTAACCAGTTTTAACATTTGTCTCCGATTCTCTGAACGTTGGTGGTGCGCAGCGGATTACTATGTTCCACTGGTGTGCCGACAACGTGTGCTTAGATAGCTGGCCTCTCAGTAATTACCAACTCCACCAACATCAGCAAGCTGTGATGACTAATATCGGGAAATCATTTTCGAAAATATAAGCACTCGGGTCGCATAGCGACAAGCTATGGAGCCGAAATAACCTAAGCTTAACGCAACTTCCCTTCCGTTAATAAGAGACCACTCGTCCGTGTCAAGTGGACTGACTACGTGGCTAAAACCAGGATCCGTTGGAGTATATTTGAGACAAAAAAACTGTACTCCATAACCCAGACAATGAAAATATACAGTTTATATGGACTAAGCAACGTGCTCCCTATGTTAGCGGAAAGTCCGTCGTGCAATGATTCGTTCAACAAGGCCTCTGACCGTCGAATGGAATCGCACCGCAGCGATTGATGACATGAGTTACAGGAGGTGACGAGTCGGAAAGTGAGTTACCGGGCCGCAGATGCATTTAACTATGGCATAATATTGCGGCCAATGATATGTAAGACTGCTGACTTTCCCTATAACTACCTGGCTTTGTCTACCTGTATTTTTGCGTGCCTTTTAATCTGCGCCTTGTGTTACTGTCCGTATTAACGGCAACTCGAATCATAGTGTCTGAGAATAAGACTTAATTGCGAAAATACATGTATGTAGCCTGCCGCTCCCCCCCCCCCTCAGAGATTACTGGAATCAACGATTAGTTCCGTAAAAAAACCTGGCATACACTGTACAAAAACATACCGACAGAAACAAAAACACATACTGGTATGCACTAGTTGCCTTAGTCGTTATCCCGTTGATCAGTGTTAGACTGGGTGGCTATGGCCGTTCCAGACATCTATCCTAGGATTGCTATGGGCTATGCTATCTCTTGAGAATTAGAGGAATAGTCATTAGAATACGTACTAAGATGCATACTACTAACCGACGCTGAGTCCATTAAGAATTGTACGATAAGCCCACAAGAGCGCTAGACTATCGGGCGACCTGCAGATCACAAGAATTTACGCACATGAAAAACCAGTACGAAATTCACACAACCATTTCGTATGACCGTTAACCCGGGCTCACCGATGACTTGAAATCAACACTTTCTAAGCTGGCCGGAATGCGAGCGATAGATCGAGCATTCGGTTTCCGTGCGACGGACTCGGATTGATCAGTTGTCCCCGGAACACATGTTAGAGGAAGTGGAGATTCCTCAGTTGAGCTACCGCACGAAGTAGTCGACGAATTGTTTTGACGTTCCCAAAAATAAACAAGCCTTTGAGACGACGCATGCCCATTAGTGGATGTGGATGGATCGCTTTTGGGCAAGTCGGGAGTCTGCAATTCGGTCTTTATCGCAAGGCAGAAAATTTATAAAATGCATAGATATGGCAAATGTGATGCATTCACTCAATTAGTTTGAACAGTAACAACAGACATCCATGAGAAGCACGTCAAGATCTGCTGTGTATGGAGCCTAGGCCTAAAAGGTTCGATGAAAAATCAATTGACATGAGGGATACGTCAAAACTCTGGGACCGGAGTTTTGTCCCACTTGTGCTAAAAACGTTGTACGAAAAGGTGTCATACAATTTCTCGCTCGTTTAATTGAATGAGTCATGTATTAAGTTCAAAATGTAACTAAGACGTTTTGAGCCGTATCGATTTCAAGATTCTAAAATTTTGCAAACAAATGCAGCAATCAGCCGTGAGTGATTTTCGACTTATATCATCACAAATAATGGAAATATCTTTTGGCAGGCGCAACGATTTTTACGAGTTCAAGTTGAGAGGTCCCAGTGATGGGGTCATCGATTGGAGTTTATAGGAAGGTTATTGTGTCTCCCTCTCGGAGAGATCGGGTAATCACAAGCTGATAATTCAGTCATGCGTAATGTGAGGTCAGTAGTTTACGAGTCAACAAGATTGCCTTATGGGAACACGTTCAAAGTTCAATACCTGGAAGTGGCAAGCATATGCGCCATTGACGAGTTCTAACGAATATAGTACTTCTTTTCAAAAGGTCATGGCTGAAAAATCCATAGGAAAATGAAAGTTACAATCAACTATGACTTGTGTGAAATTCAAATTACAATCGGGTTGATAAACTAAGACCACATGAGGAAAAGTCCTATCACATGCTTTAAACAGAAAAAAAATAAGTTGTTCAGAGTCAGTTGCTTAACTATGTCGCACCCTGCCAGGATGTATGCAGGATATAAATTCATAGATTATCCATTTGTGTCGGCAAGGCTTAAATCAAGCAAGCATTCACAATCCACATGATGGTTGTGATCGACAATGCGCATAAGAGATTACGTGCTGGTGGTCGGGAAATGTTTACCTTTAAACAAAACGATCTTACTATGGAGTGGAGTTAGGAAACAAATGGAGGCTTTCTCTCGCGTAAAATATACAGAGAAAACTTTTCATATTACTCGTGGGTTTTATTACAAATAAGAAGGACTGTTGTTAGGCATATGCAAATGTTGGCACGGATTACGCTATATATGTGAACCAAAAATAAAGTGCACCTCTTGATCTTTTCGTATCATTCTAAAAGCGCATTTATCGTACAAGGTACCATTTTTTAAAAATGTACTTTATTGCTTTCCTTGAAGAAATAAAACTCCGAGAATCCTGTGGGGACTGAATTGGCTCTAGGCCCTTCTAAGAACAAACACTACAGCATTCTCGTCGAGTAGAACCAAGTATATTTACACAAAGACCGCAGGTCGGGTCATAGAAATCTGCAAAATTATTCATGTGGGCGACGTCTTTCAGTGATTACTTTTCGTAAAAGTAAATTATGTGTTTATAACTACCAAAGTGTGTATCATATCTTCGTGGGAACAACGTTTACTACGATTGATTACAAATGTGAAGACGTGTATATGAATGAAAAAACGGTTAATGGTACTCTAGTGATTTGTGTCAGCCAATGTTGAGTTATGTGACTGATACAAAGCAAAAACAAAATTAACCGTGTAATAACAAAGGAAGAGTACTGAGTAGAAGAGTGGCCCGTCTAAGAATTTCTCACTATTACAGAATTGACGAACGTGGTTAACAGTAGGTTATCAGCTTGTCGAAGTAAATGCACAATATTGGAAACACTTCTGTGTGGGAATGACACGGTCCAAATAATACACAACCAGCAACGGAGGGCTATTTCGGTTGTAGAATTTCATAGAAATTGTCATAATCAACGAACGGAACGATTCAACAATAGCTACAAAGTAATCCAGATTTATGTAGAAGTTATGTACTCGAGGATGCTTCAACTGCTGCGAGGACTGAACATTGTACCACTATAATCATGCTGTTGCATTCGAAGTAAAGGCTAGACGCTGTAACATAGACTAGTATGTTATTGATTTCTTATCTATTGGTCGGACCCCGATGTGTGACCATTCACCCCGTTTTGTGATAGTAGCGTCATAGTCACAACAAGATGAAAGAGATCATCACGCGAAAACTGACTTATTTTTGGACAAGTTATACTACTTTAAGATAAATGAAACAAGTTCGTTCATTCGAACGTTGACAATGTGTAGATCTAGACAGTTAGGTCATGCATTAGGAGAGTCAAATCACATCGACCGCACAGTGTACTGTTTGCCGAGTTTCCGGCTCATTGGTAAAAGGTACGCAGTGGTACACCGACAACTTTGTTGAGCGATGTGAACGCTGTAGTTATGAGACCATCCCGACAATGCAGCAAAGACATTCTCAATGACGTGCGACAATGAAAACTATAGGGAAAATGTATTGGTTGTTTGCTCACAAGATGCTGACACCTCAATGTTGATGATCTATTGAGTTTCGGCAAACTACTATTGGGAATTACCTTCACTTATTAACAAAAACTGTCTTTTGCAGTTGGACAGAGGCAAAGTAGTAGAAACAAACATTGATTTATTGCCATGGTTGATGATGACAATCAACAAAATAGTAATATTTGAAAAGAGAAGTTGTGCAACAGCGTTCACAGCTTCAATCTGACGGAGTTTTACCGAACAACCTACCTTCAGGCTACTAGAACAGCTTGACTCAGAGGCATTTGAGCAACGCTTTTCAACTGGCAATTTCAACACAGGCGTGAATTTCTGTGCACAGGATGTTGCGTCTTTTTTGTCTTCTATCTGAAGTTCATGAAGACGTTTTGAAGAGCTACCATTGCACTTCAAGTCAGACGATCGCTTCAGTTCACGTGGACGTTGATGTTGCATTTCCATATCACCATGCGACATATCCTTCTAAGGTGAGATATTGGGGAAAATGCGGGTTTTAAGAAATGTCCATGTGTTTTGAGTCGAACAGAAAATGTATATCATTTCAGTCATAAAATCTGGTCTCATTAAACCAGAAAACAATACTAGAACTCGTAAACTGATACGAGCAACACAACTCGTACAGGCCCTCAGATAAACCCAAGAACGGTAGGCATCTGATTAAAAAAACCAAAATAAAACGGATCGTGAATATATCCAGATAAAAATAGAGCAGGGAGTGTTCGATTCAACAGACAATAAGTTAACAGCGAAGGATAAGGATGAGCGCGGACCTATAAGTCATAGAAATGGAGGAAGAAGCTAATTTGACTGACAGCAATTTTGGCAAACAGTACTAGGACTACGCAGTATCCCAGCGAATGCGTTCAGTTGATCGAATAATAAAGTCTTGAGCCCGCGGTGAGCTGAAAAGTAATACTGACTTCCATCGCACATTCTCTCCCAGTGATGAGGGATCTCATTTTAACGCCCTCTTGCTCATTTACAAAACCAAGTTTACTGACATTAGACCAGGTTGGTTCACAAAAAGTAGCACCAAAAAGTAATCCCTACTGACAATTTCCGTTTGGAAATCAAGAGGAACGTATGCAGTTAAACCGCAATCAATGCACTGAGTCGTTAGTCTCATTGTTGTGGCACCAGTGTGATAACGAGTGGTGCCGATTTCTGAACAGGCGAACAGAATGCATTTCCCAATTATATAAGATTTGATAGAACAAAGCTGGAAGTGAATGACAATCACAAAACTACCTTTGAGGAGCCATCATATTCAAGTTCCTGTTTGGAATTGCGATCATCACCAGCACATGTCGGTGGGGAAGAAATTGCAGAAACACAGGACAAGGATTTGTAAGTAAGTTCTGAATCAATGGGTTCCAATTTAACAGCAACATCGGGTAAGCTAAAACGTAATTCTGGCTGATCTTTACAATCCTGTGGAGAAGGTTCGACCCACCCAATTGGCGCACAGCTTGGATTTTCTGTTTTTACCTTGGCACCGGAGATGTTTGGCGGTGGATATGATGATAACTGGAATGAAAGTAATGGGGGAACCTGAATACCAGATTTATGAATAAAAAAGGCATTACATACAGGTTGCACAGAACACTGCGTGGCAAGAAGGTAGATCTGAATATTATCAAATGAAACCCTAGATTTTGCTCCAGCGGGTTTGGCCAGCACAACAGAGACTAAACAAAGGACCCAGTTGAGCACCACGTAATTCTTTTGTCAGCCTATCGCATAACCTCTATTCTGTTCGTTCCTGTACTACACGTCAAATGAGATGTGCGATGAAGTAGATGATGTAGACAAGGGTTCATGTCAGGCCGATTTACATAAGCTCAAAAAAGTCTATGTAGATATACCGAACACTGAATAACCGATGAAAGGACAACACAACTATTATGGTAAATCGTAGGAGAGTGATCCAACATTCGGTGGTCTAACAGTCTCTGATAGCAACACTATACAGAATATTCAACCGAGTAAAGATAGACACCAGTTTGAAACGGCGCAATGAAAAAGGAAGAAAAATTGCAGTTATTAGATGCGTCATGGAGTATAGAAGATAGTAATTTCAGAAATTAGATACAAATCATAAGGACCGTTTCAAAGCCAATACTTAACCTTTGGCTCGTTGAGGTGATCAGTTCGGATAGGAATGTTACCGTTCCGTTTAGTTGTTTCCACAAGTGCACTGCTTGATGAGGAACTTCTCTTCACTTTGCTTAACACTGCATCCCATGCAATCTCTGGTGTAGTGTTTGGCCGTCGAACAAGTGTAATGAGTCGAGCCATTCGAGTCCGGTACATTGCAGCTACCTAAAATAGGGAAAAAGGTGATCAGGATGATAACCACATCGAAAATGAAAGGATAATACACGGAATTATGATAAGATACTAAGAAAAGAGAATCGTTACTTCCAAAACATACAGGTACGTTCGACAATCCTAACTAGCGGATCTTTAACATTCCTAACGTAAACATGACAGGCATGAGGGGACCTTTCAAACTGGATTGAGTGAAAATAAATGGCTGGATGGAATTAAGGATGATTGGTAAGCATGCATATATTTTCAAAAAGGAAGTCAAGAAAACTATGACAACAATGTCACCCGTAGTAGTTTAAGGTGGATTTAAGCCATGGCTACTTTGAATACGCCGGGCACTGTTCGGAAGGTAAGACAATGATCAGTACACAAGCGACACGGCTGGTCATGTGACGCATGAGACCATTCTGTTCACGAGTTGAAGAGTGGGGTTGACTACTCCATTATAAACACTGTCGAGCTATGATTCAGAACCTGACCCAAAAGAAATAGATGAAGCATGAAGTATAAAGGATATACAAGGGACGAGTGCTTTCTCGTCTCGGACGGGCGAGGGACTAACAAACACAGTAGAAAATTCCATCACTTGGCACACGAAACAGCAGCCAGCGAAATACAAGCCCAATAAAAGATAGAACTGGGGGTAGATGTCTACGAGATGACTTAAACCGTAAGAGACTCACTTTTGATTCCCTGAACAGTTCGAACTCGGCCGTAGAGCATAATTGCGTAACCTCAATATCGTCTTTGTCCGGAAAGTGGGTTCGTATAGCATTCATGAGCAACTGCAGAGTCTGATCGCGCGCACGACCAGTAATTCCGGTCAGACTCCGGTCATCTGGATTGAGAACGTGAGTGTGTTCAGGAGCTGCGGACCATGAGGACTGGAAGTGAGGTATACAAACAGCCAAGTAAGTCCCAAAGCAGATAAACTGCTGAGTCAATCGTTTATGCGCGGACGACGAGTGCTGGCAAGCACTGCCGCAAAAAAGCGCGCAAGCGTGGGTTTCGATTACCCAATAAAACGCCAGACGGCTTGACCGGGTTAACGATTTGACCTGTTTCCATGTATTTTAGTGGATGAGGTCGGGTTCCTAGTTGCTACTCCGATGTTATGTAAAATCTACTATTTCACGTTAGCGACTGATGAGCGGATGAAATGTCAACATCTCGTGACATGTTTTCTTTTGTTTTTGGTGAGCTAGGTCAAAGAGACTCAGTGTTTCAAACAGCCTAGTGTTGACCTCCCGAGATCATGATGACCAACTAAACAGACAAATGTGCGCAGAAGTGCACTATGGGAGATACATGAATATGTTGTAAAGCAATAACCTGTAAATTATGAAACAAAAATTGACTGAAATGCTAATGGGCTAAATTGTCCCTGAAAGACGTTGTGAGGACCAAAAATTAATGCGTGACAGCTGTCAATTTCACCTAATAAGGATGTCGCAAAAATTTGTCCCATGGCTGTATCTCATCGCTCCCTTGTGGTTTCGAAAGCTGTCCATCGGACCAATACCGTACAACAGGTCAAAATTACATGAACACAAAGAGAACGACCCACGATAAAAGACGAGTAAGCTGGTCAGATAAATAATAGGTCATAACAAAACAGTTTGGGATTATGCGTAGGTCACCGACACTCGTGACGGGTAATTGGTATAACCAAACCGACAATGATGTATACATATTCTAGTAAATGGATAGTTTTGCGACAGACTTGTCACGCTTGCATAGATAAGAACTGTAACAAACTGTCTATCAACGATATGACTGTAAAATACGCGTCCAAACGATGCACCTAACAGATCTACCAGCGCGGAAACACGAATAAACGTAGTCATGCGCATGCAACATGAGTTTTCTGTTGACTAATACGATGCAGACAATAAAATATGAACACTTGTATGCCAACAATACCTAAAGGCCCCAACAACCGACAATTCAAGTCAGGCAATTCTCGGTGCGTTACGAACACATCACAGGAGACTAAATTATCATTTATAAAACACACCACACACCGGGCCAGCCACTAGGGGATCGTCTTTCATCATACAGAGGTGGACACCTATCGATCACTCTGAAACCAGGATGCGAAATCAGTACGATTCTATGTAGACGGAACTTCGTCGTTAAGATTTGTTCACGACAGAACGCACTGCCAGAATTGGTAGACACACTTGAGGTTATCGACAATCTCAAAATTTCACTCGACCAGCACCGTGGTTGCATGCCAGTAGCACTGCCGGAATTCACTTTCGATGTTTCATTATATTAATACACTGGTCAACACAACGCATTATTTGACGAACACGGGGGCATAAACGCGCCTAAGAATTTCTTTCATTTTAGTGTGTGAATCAATGAACCTATGACAAATGAATTCTGATCGCCCTTCCAGTTAACCATATCCAGAACCTGACCGGTTACGAAAGTACATATACGAACAATGAGAAAAATAGTAAAAAATAATTTTTGCAAGGTACATAGTTAACATATATAAGAATGAAAATAAACAAAAGGTTTTACAACAAGATCAAAACTACACCTACAGTTTTTATTCGTGTCCGACAAAGTTGACGACCAAAAGTGCTCGTTGTCCTTTAGACCCCAGTTCAGTAAATGAGAGCAACCTGATGAGACAAGCTTTAAAGTTGGAGGTTTTACGGTCAGCACCCAAATGTCAGATTGCTGTGCGCAGTGTAACCCGACGCACAAAAACAAAGCACGGGGTGACATATTTTAGGTGTATTTTATTCAAATAAGCCTGCGAGATGAGACTAATATGCCGAGTGGTTAGCAGAGCCTGCTCATTTAGAACACGTGCCAGATTAACTTCTCAGTGTTAACATGAGGTTCTCACCACAAGCTGAGATACCGATGGCGAAATATCGATACATTTTATACGTACTCAGCACGAGCTAGCCTGAGCTGTTTCGATAACTAGTAGTTAGTAATGAAGTAATTCGCGGTGCATACGCAGAAGAATAAAGCGCCAAACGCGCAGTGAACTGGAAAACTCCCGTCAGATATCGTGTCGCAAACATGCCCTGTCATCAATAGAGAGAAGGGCTGATGATAAGCGTGCCTTCCACTGTTTACCGTTCGGCCTATGCGCAGGGGTGTACGCACACACCGCGAGGAAAGAATATGTAGTATGGTTTCTACCTGTATATTTGTTTCCTTCAAACCCAGTACACTCGTATTTTGATCAAAAAACTAACACTCAAAACACATCTATCACGAATAAAACAGTAGTGATCGATGAAAACCTCAAAAACGACAGCGACAAAACTGTAAATCCTTGTAGTCACATCAAATCTAGCCAAAGATCTAACGCAAGTGAGAAACAAGACAGCGTCAGAAAAAGAAAAAACTCGCAACTATCAGCCGAGAAACTACACGGGACAGCATGTTGGGTCGATAGTTCGGGGGGGGGGGGGGGGGGGGATAAACAGCCTACATGATATCAGACAGATACATCAAGTCGACTGAAAACACTTTTATTTTTGTCATGGCAACAGGTTCAACATCGAATCAAATTAGAGAAGTCAAGATTTGGCTTTCAAACGAAGTTACTCAGGTTTACGAGAGCTCTGGTTCCGGAACCCAGAATGTGCCGTTCGCCGTTTCACGGAAGAGAGAACAGTCGTGAAAGAGCACTAGAATTAAGCTCACCTGAAAGAGACATCAGCTAGCGTCTAAAACAATAACTAGTTCTTCGGCAACAGTCAACACGCTTGAGCAAGGCACTTGGACAAGAACCATTCAAGCAACGTTAAACACTGCCACTGATCAAGATGAAAAAGGAAATATTCTTTAATTACTCGACGTAGTTTTAAATGAACAGCGTCTCGAGCCTAGAGGAAATCCTGTTAGGACATTGCGATGAGCAGTGATGAGCAAAAATTTAATCTAGACGGTCTTAGTACATAGGTGGTTAGTGACACGATTTGCGATGAATACAATCAATCGTTATCTTTTATGTTATTGTTGTATACGACAGTACTCGCTCATCTGCTAGCGTGATTTGTGGTTTAGTTTGAAATCATACAAGGATTTTTGTCTTCAACTGTTAGAGTGGGAATGAACTGAAACTTTCGCGCATCGTATCACGCTTAACACTTTCAAGTGTTTCCTAGAAAGCTAATCACACCGGAAACTACTTTAGATCGCACATTAGCGATCTTCCAGCACAGAACTGTGTACCTCAAACTGAGATCGGTAAGCACTGAAAGACCTCACTCGCCTTAAACACCAGACGCTATCTTGGTTTTACATGTCGAGGTCAAAACAAATCTACCGACCTAACCTTTCCAGTGAGTCGTTCCGACTATTCTGCACTAATTTACATTTGTTTATGAATGTATATTTGCGTGCATGTGCCGTCGTTACAGCCTTCTGATGCTTCTGAGCGTCGTACTGGGTCTCGGAGGGTCATCATCACCATCATCATCATCATAGACAGCAATACATCAGTGGCTCACACTGATGCTTAACTGCCACACAACCATGAAGAAGAAACAAACCCTGTTTAGGAAGAGAGAAGAAAAAGGGAGAGGGTAGGGGACCTAACCCCTAAAAAGAGCTACGTCGACATTCAAACATACAACATCAAGGCGCCTACACCTTGCAAACAAACAACCAAGCTGTAAGTGACAGTAAGGCGTCATCAACAAGACAGCTTCCTCACGGTTTTCACTGCCCCGCGTCATCAAGTGCACTCACTTCACAGACAACTCGGCCAAACAACGACAACATTCACGCCACTGAGCTCGGTTAGCCGTCATCTCACCTAAAGCTTCAAGCCACCGACTCTCTGAATCGCGAGGGCTCCAACCCGGGAGACGAACCCGATCTACAGTAGCCAACCCCTTCGTGAACAACTTCATTTGTCTACGCCAGGTCATCACCTGTCCACCTCGCACCTTACGCCAATCGGCCGCAGCGTCGGCAAACAGTACTCGGTGTGGCAAGCGATTAGCTGGCATCCTTAGTACATGGCCTAACCATCTAAGTCTGTGCACATGCGATGACTGAATAAAAGAACTCGTTTGACAATCGTGGCCAAACACCCGCTTTCTAACCTCCTCGTTACTCACTCGTTGGTGCCACCCGATACGTGCGATTGAACGCATGCATCGGTGGTCAAACACCCGAAGACGGTTCAGGTCTTCTACTCTGAGAAGCCAGGTTTCACTGCCGTAAAGTAATACAGACCTTACTGTCGTCTGATATACGCGACCCGTAAGCTTCAGAGAGATAACTTTCTGTCGCCATAAGTGCCTCAGATTAGTCAACACCGCCCTAGCCTTAGAAATACGCGCCTCTATTTTATTCTCTACACTTCCGCCGCCGCCGCTGATGCAGCTTCCCAGGTATACAAACCGGTCAACAACTTTCATGACTTCATTATCTAACATTAAACCTACGTGTTGTATTCAAGAACGACGGAAAATACCAGTAGTAAGTAAGCTTTATTAAAGCTACCGTTTCAAGTAACGTTACGGAAAACTGTCAGTCCACAC